>JASDQU010737139.1:236822-261868 GCA_032191745.1 Picea mariana | reverse complement strand
CCTCTTGCTTTGAGCCATTTTTGTCTTGACCTTGCAACTGATTTAAGCTCTACAACACTTGAGAATTTATCTGACTTTGCTCTCTCATCAGCCTCTTGTTTTCTTCCTTGTAGCTCTACACTTTTATTTTCAGGAGCTTCATAGTTTCTATCAATGTCTCTTGCTCCCCTTGACCCTTGCGTCCGTTGGATTCTGTGTATGCATTGCCAATTATGGTATTCTGGCCTTTGGCCTCTTTATCATGGTTGGAGCCTCCCTCACCTTCTTCAATTTCTTCAACATGGATTCTGAGCTGATGTGTGTAAATCCCTTAATTATGCAAAATGTGCAAGTGACCATTTTGTCATAATTAAGCATATGATAAAAAAAAATGTCAATAATGTTACAGATCCTTTCAAATCATGAAGAATTTATAGAAATAACACTTTCATGTTATCCCTTGGTTGATACAAAAATCAATTCTACATAGTCGCTTCCTTCAAACCACTTTCCCAAGTGACCACGGCTCGAAATCGCAGGCCAAATACTTCTTGGTGATTTTATGTGTTAGAATTACTATATCGGAGATCGTGTGGTTGAAAATCAATCGAGGGATGAGATCGATGGTCAATAGGAGCTTTGGGACTCCGACTTCGGGAGTTATAGACTGCCCACACTCTCAACTCTTCCAGAGTGCCAAGTTTTCAGACTGCAGGATTTGTTTCCACGTATCATTTCCCGATCAATGGTGGAGATTAAATTCGGCCTTCGGGAGTTCTCAACCCAAGCAACTTGCAACTCAAAATATCTGGAGTACCAAGTCTTCGGACCTTGGGATCTTGCACCATGTTTCTACTGTAATAAATAGTTGATATGGACTCTGGCCTTTGGGATTTTGAGAGTCCTCGACCCCAACTGCTTATGCCTTGAATCATATGGAGTGCCAAGTCTCCAGAATGCAGGATCTGTTGCCACGTGGAAGAAAGTAAGGCACGAACACGTGGCCCTATCTGACGAGTGACATGTGTCATATAATAACTGACATGAACAGTCTTTGAAAGACACAAAACACAGTGACATGTGGCAAGCTCCAAGTGTTTCCACGTCACCCTAGGTGACGTCAACAGGCCACATCATGCCAGTGCCTCACGACTTCAAGACTTCATAACTTTGGGAGACTTCTCACCACTATAACAAAAGTTCCCCAAATGCCGAACTCCTGAATCAGCTTATCTGCGGACATGTGTCCTCAACACGAATGATCTATACTTACTCCGGGGTTCAGGACTTTGGAGGTTTTTCGCTGCTGAACACCACCACACCCCTGGACTGTCAAATGCCAAATTTACAAACCCTTGATAATATTTGGACACGTGTACTTGAATATGAAGGGTCCAAATTTACTCTAGAGTTCGAGACTTTGAAGGTTTTCTATCGATCCCTGACCATCAGTCATCAATGATCGAATATTTTCCTTTGTCGATCTTCAACCCTTCACCCAATTCTTTGACCCCCGACCATCGACTATTGATGATTTTTGTTGACGGACTTCCACACTTAGAATTTTGACAAAATCACAGGTGAATCTGGGCCATTGATCTCCCGACCAAGAGGAACTTGACCATTGGTTTTCTCCAACTCCCCAAACAAATGAAATCAATAGGAACCGTCGATGTTCCTCATTTTCAAATTGTTGAATCAATCCCAACCATTGATTTGGTAACTCCGCCAAACCTTGAAAACATTCAAATTTTAAAATTTTTTCAAGGAGGAATTGAGACCATTGATCCAAGATCAAACACGATCTCAACTGTCGATTCTCCAAACTTTGTCCATCATTACATCGATCATTAAAACTTGAATTTTCAACCTTCCAAGTCAAATTTGGCTCCACAAATCCACATATCGAATCCATTAACTTCTTAGACAATCCTGGAATCATTAAAACTTAGATCCATTCATGAATTTCGGGGATTTCACTCAAACACTTCCACCATTTTCCCCAATTCGCATAGATATATATAAAATCTGTAACGATGAATCTTCTATATTCACACTTGTTCTAGCCTATAATAGTCTGGTGTTTGAACCAGAAGATCTGATACCAATTTGTAATATCCCCAACCACCGAAGCCGAGAAACGCCACTACCATTCTTCTCTGTTACAGACTGTAACATACCATCTGTAATGGAGAAAGCCTCCCACAGGATGACATGCCACACCAAGAACACACCTCTTGGTTGATTTGGAGACTCTGATAACACTTAATTAATAAATAAGCATGAAATAAATACATGCAATGATCATGATTCATACTACAACATAAAATACATGCACAATATACCATGCACAACATTAACTAGCAAGCATGCATATTATAAGTACAAATCTTAGATATAATAATTTAACACACAACGGAAATAAATACATAAGAAAAGAAACCATAATAGAGAGCATTTATCTTTTATAAAATAAGACACCAACTGGATGCAGACCAAGGACGTTCCACCCAACCATAGACATTCTTGTTCTAAATCTCAACAACATTGTCATCCCTGAGCTAGGCCTATGAATCCACAAGGATGATTCTAGAGTGTTACTTGGATTCCAAAACCAGTCAACACTCAAGCTCTCACAATATTCTCCAACACTCATACCAATCCATGTAGCCAAATCTCTTCTACCAAGCCTGCACCACCCAAGAGAATAGACTTCTAACCTTCTCTGCCATGCAGTCCCTCAGGAAGCCCCTCTCCTTCCAAGGCTCCAGTGTAGCTGGTCTAGAATATCCATGCTAGGACTCTCAGGACTCGCAGCTATGATAAAATATGATCACTGGCCAAGAATCTCAGACATGCAGGCCTCAAATCATAGCTAGATTATACTAGAAATCTCTACAACCGACAAAATAGTGGCCACTCTTCAACAGTTTGTCTTCCTTTCCCAAGACAAGATACCAAAATGAGGAAAGATGAGTGAGTGAAGGAATGGATGGAGTGAAAAATCCATGAGAGAGGATGGATAGTGAATCAAAATGGGTGAATGAACGCGTGAGGCGACCAACAAGAATACAAGAATGGGGACAACAATGAGAGTATTTTCCAATGGGAGAACATACCCCTTCCACAGACCAGGGACAGGTTTTTATAATTTGTGGGGGTTAAGAACCTCTTGTCCTTCCCCCAAGATCTCACATAATTGATCCCCCCCCATTACACAAAATGGGTAATATAAAATAAATAAGCACTTGGCCCCTCAATCCCCCTCTCTCATGGAATCATAGCCCCCTATAACTCTATTCCTTGTCCATGTAGCAACCAAAGATGTATTTATTATTAATAATGATCGAAACATTACATTTCTTAGGCACAATGGCCTTTTAATAATTGTTTGGGCACTCTGGCCTCTCATCAATGTGACAATACATTATTTAATATGGGGGATCAAAACTCGACGTATTACAAATGACTTACAGTACCCCATCAGAATATCCATCCACTCTGCCATGTACCTTACAGGATCACCAAGGATGTGTGTGAGAATTCTTTTGAGATCAACATTCCCCCCTTCCTTGGTTTGCACCTAGTGTTTAATGTGTACCTCCTTTGGCCATACTTTCCACCCCTATTGGACACCTCATAGATAACATACCAATTGAAACTAAAAGAGCTCAAACCTGATTGCATGGAGTAGGAATCCACTGATCATATTGTGGACACACAGGTCAAGGGAACTTGCCAAAAGAAGCTTCATATTTATTAGGTTGTCAAAGTGAGGCAGCTCTTTCACCACAACAAGTGGCTCACCTAGGGAAAAATTCAAAAGAAATTTTCTCATATGATGGGGGAACTCAACACAATGGACATAATTTATTCCTAACGAGGGAGGATTGATACATGGGGATATCAGTGGCCACCCACCTCTTCTATTTGGCTCACATACAACTTTCATATTGGCAGTTTTTGTTTCTAACTTTTTGGGTCCTAAACTTTCGGGGCCGTTTTGAGGCCCTAAAAAACGTTTTTGGGGTCTACCACATTCACACCATAGACCAAGTCAAAGTGTGATGGAATAATGTGTAGTCCTCGAATAGGCATTTCTAACAGGCTATCGTGCACCTAAACCAAAGATCGTATGCAAATGTTACGACCCCAGGAAGTTGATGTACCAACTTACCCCATCGGGGCCGACATGACTTTTGGCACTTCATCTCCTAGGGTTATTTTTTTGTATGTCTAGGGTTTTATATTTACTTCATGATGCTAAAAATTCCTGGAGGCCTCATTGTAATGTTCTTAGGCGAATGCACGTAGCTGCCACATCTCTTCTCAGAGATTAACTACCACCATTCGAGCAAGATTGTTTTCATTCTGCATTTTCAGTTTCAAAAGATTTATTTATTGAATAGAAGTTAAGTTCCATTGTATCTCTGTTATTTGTCTCTATATATTTGTGTTAATGTTATAGATCTATGTTTCATTTCATTCTATTCATAAATCCGGATCATGTGATACCAAGGTGACTTTGTCGGGGATATAGATGCTCATCGACGGTGGAGCAACACAACAAAAATGTAATAATTGACTTCAACTTTTAGCATTCCTAATGTATAACTACCTTGTGATATTGTACTCACCTGTTGGGAAGGACTAAGTCCAAGGAAATGAATTATATCTAAAATGCATTTGGGATGTAACCAAGAATCCATCTAGACTAGGTGTGAAATATTATTCGTCTTGTCTCAAATTTTAAAGTTTAGTGGCACCTACATATATTGTACTATGATGCTTATTGAGGTAAATTTTTATGTGTCATGAACCAGTATTTGGCTTAACCATATGCAATGTAGAGATTCATGGTTCCACCCAATGTGTCGCCAAGTTTTGTTCTAGCAAAATTCCCTTCCCATGATTTTCCTATTATTCCTTTGAACTTCATTCTTATTCAAAGTTGAAGTTATCATGGGGCCCCTCCCTTTATTTCTTTCAAATTTCCTGGTCTATTTTGACTGATTTTGGGTCATTCATTAATGTAAATTTGCGTCAAGTCACCAACTCCAAGCTTGCACTATTTGTGGAATAAACCATGCTTCAATAGGATTTGCTTTCAAACCTTCATATAGTGCTGAGACAATGCATCTCTCTAGATCCAATCTTTCCCGGCTTCGATACATCGCTACCTCCAATCTTTCCTAGCACTAATACATTGTTGCTTGCAATCTTTACTAGCATCAATACATTGTTGCCTCCAATATTTCCTGGAATTGATACATCGATAACTTCAATCTTTATGAGAAACAATATAGTATATGTCACTTTCTCCAATATTTCTTGGTGTGGATACATCCTTGCCTCGAATATTTCCTGGCACTAATACATCACTTCCTCCAATATTTATGAGTGTCGATACATCCTACTTTTCCACCAAAAAATAAAATTTTTCTTAGTGAAACGAGATTTCTCGGCGAGAGAAATCTTTCCTCTATTGATACATTGAACCTACAACAATTAAACTGCATGTGTGAATTGAGTTGTCCAAACTAAATGCTTGTACGGTTGGTTTTCATTTCAATTTGTGTGCCCAACACTCATTTTAACCTTTTAAAACCCTGTTTCTCCACTCCATTCAACACCATTGCAACTAAAATGACTCCATTGTTAGAAAAACATGATCGCAGAGCAATAAAATAAAAACAAATGTGGAAATAAAACACAGAAGATACACAATACAATAAAGACACAGATTCACCCAGTGTGGGCTACATCCACCAGAGAAATGGCCAGGTCCTTCCTTTTTATTATCCAGCAAATGAAGGGATACAACCTACAACACACCCTTTGTAACTTCCTCTTCTTTCTCTCAGAATATCCTCTCTCAGAATACAATATTCACAATGATGCATAGCTGCAATACATTTCCTTCATAAAAGAGGGTTTCCTTCTAGGGAAAAAAACCCTAACATAAATTCTACTGTCAGATTTGTAACCTTATAATGAACGGTCTAGATTTACTATGAAATTACAATATACATTTACAAGACAATTTTTCCTTCGAGGGATTCTCCCTCGAACCCCCACTTTCCCCCCCGCAACCCATATGCATGGAGGGGTGTACAGTATTCTGGGGTGCACAGTCTTCATGGGGTATAAACATGGCTGAAAACAAAGACCTATGAAAAAGGAAGATAATTAGGCTCCACAACCAACAATCTCCCACTTAGAGACTGATCACAACAACTCCACTGTTTTTATACCTGCTGGACTATAGTCCACCTTGGACCTGAAAAATTTCTCATCTTCACCTTCATGCTTGAAGACCAACTGAAACTGAGCAGGAACTTAGTTTCTCCTTGGTTACTCCCTTTGTTAACATGTCTACAGGATTCTGGCTAGTGTGTATCTTTTCCAACTTCAAATGTCCATATTTCAAGATGGATCATATGAAATGGTACATGAGTTGTATATTCTTAGTCTTCGAATGGAAGGTTGAGTTCTTTTCAAGATGAATGGAACTTTATCTATCACAATACAACCTTATATTATATTTCTTCTTTCCCAATTCCTCCATAAACCTCTATAACCAAATCATCTCTTTACTAGTCTCTGTAGCAACAACATAATATACCTCTGTTGTTGAAAGTGAAACAACCTTTTGCAGTTTCAAAATCCAACTTACTGTTGTTCCACCTACAATAAAAACATACCTTTTGGTGCTCCTTCTACTATATTTATCAATTGCCAGATATGAATGAACATATCCCTGTAAAACAATGTATGAACCTCCAAAACACAATGCATGAGTAGAAGTGCCTTTCAAATACTTGAGAATCCACTTTACTTCCTCCCAATGTTCTTTACCTAGATTGTTCATATTCCTACTCATAACTCCCACTTCATGTGCAATATCTAGTCTTATGCATACCATCACATACATCAAGTTGCCAATTGCTGATGAATAAGGGACCCTGGACATGTATTCTATCTCCTCCTATGTCTTGGGACACATTTCTTTGGTTAATTTGAAATGGCTGGACAAAGGTGTACTAACTGGTTTTGCATTCTACATTCTAAACCTCTCCAACACCTTCTCTATGTACTCACCCTGAGACAATGTCAAATTGCGATTTTTCCTATCTCTTGTTATTATCATACCAAGGATTTTCTTTGCAGCACCCAAATCCTTCATCACAAATGAATTAGATAATTTCTTCTTGATCACATTTATATCCTTGCATATTAGACCCTACAACAAGCATGTCATCTATTGACCCTTGACCAAGTTTGACAGGCTGTCGAAGGCAGAGCACAAGTCGAAGCGAAGATCGCGGGATCTTGGCCCCTTTTTAGGTTTTTTTGGGTTTTGGGCTTATGTAACGGGTATGGGGATGTCGGCCCATGGGTTTACCCATGTTTACGCCCTTTTTGTAATGCATAAATAGAAATCTAGGTGATGTAGGAAGTAGTTCGATCTATGTGATTTAAGAGAGGCTAGATACTGTGTTAGGTGCAACTTGTAAGTGCTTTGTGTATGCTATGTTGAGAACTCGCAGAGCTAAGTGCAAGTGATTGTAAGAGAATGTGAAGAGGCTTTGTGATGTAACTCATGGTAGGAGGATCTAGTGGAGTGCGTGCAAATCTCCTGTCTTCTGCAGAGTAAGATATCATGGCTCTGTGCATGTAGAAGATTGATAGAAAGAAATAAAGAAGAAGAGTTGGTGGACATAGCCCCGGGGTGGAGGTGAACCACGTATATCCTGTGTTGTGGTTGCTTTGTGCTTTATGGTTGTTCTCTTGTCTACGTGGTTAAATGCTTAGTGCACTGATGTATGCTTAGACGAATCTAATATGGTATCTTAGTTATGAATAATGTGAATGAATGATAGATCCGATCTATGTTGGTATGCTTATTGCTTGAATATATTGGATCTGTGTGAATACTGTGTTGATCTATGGTTAGGGTTTAGTTGCGCTATAAACTCTGACTGAATATTGATGAACTATAACTACTAAGTGCTTTGTTAGGGTGTAATAATCAAAGATATGTGTCCAAGCTATGGTTGCAGACATCTGAGTTCTGCAACCACCCCTGCCTCTACCTCGAGTGAGACTTCATATGATTCACAGGTGTTTTCAAAAGGGCCGGTAGTTAGGGTTTTTTTGGAGCGCTGTTGTAAGCGTTGAACCCTGGGTTTGCCCCTATGCCAACAAATGGTTCTATTGCCAGGACCTGAAACTGTGATTGTTGGGAACTGAAGAAAAGAAAGAAAGCTTTGTGCCTAGATCTATTGCCTTAGTGCACAGTATTCTACTTGACCTATAAAGCTCTGTGCTAAGAAGAGAAGTCATATATGAAGAAAATAGGTAAGATCGCGAAGCTTTGTGCTCTAAAAAAGGTAAGAATAGTGAAAATTTTTAGATCTGAAAGCTTCGTGCTCTGATAAAGGTAAGAACAATGAAAGGTTTTGATTGAAAAGGTAAGATAAGTGGAAATTTTTTGTTTCAAAAGTCTGGATCTAGGTATGTTTGATAAATTTTGTCCTAGCTTGAAAAGTAGGGCACATCTAGATGAAAGAAGGTTTGATACGAGTAAATCTAACAAAACTAGTGAAAGATATGTTATTCCTATGCATAGAAAGAATGTTTGGACTAACAAATGGATGCAGGACCCTAGAATTTTTTTTTTGCAGGCTAGCTACTCTGATCCTAGTGCGTAGTACAGGAAAGGCTGGGGATCATTTCAAAGAAAAAAAAGACTAACCCTTTGTTATAGTTGCAGAAGACCAGGACATATTGCTAAGGAATGCCCTGGTAGAAGACCTAGTTGTCTTTGTTGTATAGACATGGATTATGGAGTTTTAGATTTCCCTAGAATTATTGCTAAGATCGAAAGAATGAATATGAGACAAGAAAACCCTAAGGGAGATCAAGAAACCGAGACCATGGAAGAACCCCAGAAAGAATCAGAGAATGTATTGCTACAAATGAAAGAAACCCTAAATGATCACAAAAATATCAACTTATCAGAGATCCTCCAAGAAAAAGAATGCGTAGAAGAAAGAATAGGAGACTTCGACATTGACTGTGTTCTGGATGAAGGAATATAGGTAAATATCATGACAAAAAGAACTTGGGAAACTTTAGGAAATCCTGCTATTGTTCCTTTGTTGGGAGGAATAGGATTATTTAGAGGAAATTTGATAACCCTATGTGAAAGACTCACACAGATATCTATGAGTGCTCATGGAACTTTGACAGAGGAAGATTTTGAGATTGCTTAATTTATTGAGAAGAACACCCCATTTTCTATATTACTAGGAAAACCTTGGATTGAAACGGATCAGGCCAGAAGGAAAAAAGAAGAAATCTTAGAGAAGAAGAAGCAAGAATTAAAATATTTTATGACTAGGAGGATAGCACACTTGATTGAAGAACAGTAGAACAGATCGAAGCTACTTAGAACCAGAAACTTGGATGTCGAATTTGAAAGAACACATATAGACTCACAGACGAATAGAACACCTACCCCACATAGAGAAGACATATTACTCTTTGACCCTATGAAAGGATCTCAACAACGCGAAGTTACTATGCCAAAAGGAGATAATAATAAGAATGGAAAGATGAATACCGAGATGAAGATCACCGGGAAGAAGGCTAGAAAGCTTAGTAAGAAGAAAGCAAAGATAGAAAGGTTACAGAAGGCTCCAGAGGGGACTTCATAGAAGGAAGGTTTGCAAGACTAGAACTTCACCAGGATATCAGAATAGCGCAACATGGCACTTCTCCAGGATATTAGAATAGCCATTAGCCCGACGACCCGAACAGTTAGAACAATAGTAATGGCCCAAAGGCTCACCATTAGACCATTGGGACTGCGCCGCAACGGACAAAACCGCATTGATGAAGGCCTCTCATACGTTGGAGAGATCCATTACATCGTGCCTACTTGGTCTGTCGACTGTTGCACCAAGAAAACTTTTACGAATTTTAGCCAAGCCAACTCATTGCTACCGCATTGTGTTTATTGAGATCAACACCTGTTCCATTACCTTGCGCACTCATTCATCCACTCGAGTTATCCGATCTAAGTGTTTATGTCGGATGAGCTCAGTGCCACAGAGAAATCCATTGAAGAAGTTCTCATTGATCTCATGGCCAAAAAAGTAATGTCCGCAGGTATTCAAGCGTCATCAACGAGAGGAGTGCAAGCCTCTCCATCGACTGCTCGCGGATCTAGACCATCCCGACCGGTAGCAGAGAAGAGAAACAAGCACTGATATGACTTGGAAAACATGAATATAATCCCGACCATCCTACCTGACTACACCCCTCCTTTGGCTAGCGCGGTGAGTCGTGACAGTGTCCCGAGAGACTTTGATTATACCTTGGTTACTACGTACCTCTAGAAGGGCATACATGCAGTTAGAGCGCAATAGGATAAGATCGCGACGTTGAAGTTCAGCAACTTCAACCTAGGAGACTACAAGAACCATAGTATACTCGCTCCTTACAAATACTTGACCAGGACGAAGGGGAAGAACTCAAAAATAATCCCCTAGCCATGGACTATGAACCTCGTGTAGTCCACCCTCTTGAATGTAATGAATATTCCACACTTTGGAAGGCACCAGGAGGTTAATGCGTTTGTTAAGCTCCTGCTCTTATGTTACCATGGTGACTACCTATGGCTAGACCGACGCATCATAGTCGATCCGACGTTGATCCATAGGATCACCAGATTGAGCATGCAAGGACCCGACCCGCAGGACTTCTACCTAGGGAAGGCTACAGATTTCGCATTGACACAGAGGATAAAAGACACATATGGTGATGTATAAAAGAGAACATGAGGCTACAAGGTAGCTTCCATCTAGAATGGCGCAGTGCACCTAGCCTGCCATTTGATCACAAAAAATATCGTAAGAAAGAACAGACTTACACAGGTCACAAGATTCGTTGTTGACCTCATCGGGAAATGTGTAGAAGGAATTCATATGAACTGGGTGAAGTACTTGGTCAACCAGCTAGAATTAGACTGCCATGAAGCTCAGGATCAGGGCTATGAGTTCCACTTTAGCTGGCTCCTGATCCTCATCGCATTTATCGCTTGGGAAATGCTGGAAGGTGTGACCTTCCCGGACATTGAGTCATTCGAGCCGCTCGCTGCGAAGTTCACCACACTTTGGTACTCGAGTGATATGGGAAAATAGTGGTAGTCAAACACGGTCTTTCATACATATTATTTCCAACTTAAAAGGGCTATCGAAGTTGTCCCTCGCATGATGCCCAACACCCTGCATCGGTTCCAACCCCTCATGAAGTTTCTCATAGATCAACACTTCATTTATATCACCGCGTGCGCAGATGAGCATAAAGAAGAACTTCAATCATACTACAAGCTCACAGAGGAGGACCTCAAAGAGATAACCAAGGACTGGCCTGTAGAGCTCCTCATCCCCCCTGACCCCGTAAAAATGTCAGACCCTGAACTAATCGGAAGCCCCGAGACCACTCATGAAGCAAAGGATACTTCTAGACCCAGCAGAAGGAAGAAGATTGGAGAGGTCCAAAAATTGAGCAGCACATCGGAAGAAACTGCTTCAGTATCACCTAGTCAAGGGGGTGATGAAGAAGTACATAAAAAAGAGACCCAGAGAAAAGAAGATCAACAAAAGCAGGGTGAAGTAACATCGCCTAGGGATCTTGTTGATGAGGATGATCCCTTGAAGAAAAGGAAATTTCCCCCCACGAAACCCACTTCCTGAAAGAAATCCAAAGCCACCTTGACTAAGATGCAGACTGTTCTCACTGTAGATGACTTTGACTTCATCATCGCAGCTATAGAAGATGCCTCGTAGGACATCTTATAGAAACATGAAGACAAGCAGGAGGAGATGTATGACAGGATTGAGGTTGAACTCAGAGGGGTACAACAGGCCCTTCAATCCAGCTGCGTAGTATCCACTGCGCCCCCGCCATCAAAAGAACCAAAGTTGGGAGATGAGCCTGCCCAACTTCACAGACTCGCTGATGTGATCGAAGCTCACCTTAGTCGAGCATAAGATGAGAAAGACTAGGCCACAATGGCCCTGAAACAAGCCAAATAAGAAATGGTAGAGAAACGTCGGGTCGCACAAAAGGAGAAGGATGACCTTGAAGCGAAGTTTGAAGAAGAGAGGGCGCAGGTCAAGCAAGAAAAAGAGCATTTTCTCGCAGAGCAGCTTGGAGTCAAAGAAGCAGTCGACATAGCACTTCTCTCTGTGACGGGCTTAGAGCCAAAGGAAGAAGACCAAGTGGAGCATCAAGTAGTGCAACTTGCAGAAGATATCCAACAACTTCAACAAAGAATAACATACTTAGAACTACGAACAATGCCTAACACTCCGCTGGATGTACGAGATCAAAGAGAAGAAACTACTCAAAGTGAAATTGAGAGAATTAAGGCCCTCACCATGGAATGTAAACAACTAAGTCATCGCAGTGCCTAGACTTATGAGTGACTCACTGAGGATCCTAAACTGAAGGCATTAGAGTCATAGCTCTAGGAGGCAAATCAGCAAGCAGAAACAGTACATGCGCAGTTAAATCCCCTATCATCCATTGAGAGGATGAAGCAATCCCAAGAACAACGCATTGCTCAACAAAAGGTCCACACCATTCATAGAAAATTCATGGAAGTGAATCAGAGGCTCCAACCAATACAGGATGAGGCTTGCCAACTATTCACAGAGATTGAAGGCCAAGGAGAAGAACTGAAGCAAGTCGTCACTGCAGCTGAACAACGTTTAGAGGGACCTGTTAATGAAGTAGTTATCCAAGAGTTCGTGGAGCAGGAGGCCTTGGCGCAGCAACAGGTCGAAGCATCTTGAGCCAAGATCGAGGCTTTTGAAGAAGAGATACCCAGACCAAAGTGACTCGGGACGAGTTACAGGTGAGTGTTGGGGGCCTGTTGGCCCTTGACCAAGTTTTGAGAACCCTTGTTCATGTTTGACCTACTCTTGGGACTTCGACAGGATGTCGAAGGCGGAGTGCAAGTCGAAGCGGAGATTGCAGGATCCTGACCCCTTTTTAGGGATTTTTGGGTTTTGGGCTTATGTAACGGGTATGGGGATGTCAGCCCATGGGTTTACCCATGTTTAGGCCCTTTTTCTAATGCATAAATGGAAATCTAGGCGATCTAGGAAGTAGTTTGATCTATGTGATCGAAGAGAGGCTAGACATTGTGCTAGGTGCAACTTGTAAGTGCTTTGTGTATGTTATGTTGAGAACTTTCAAATCTAAGTGCAAGTGATTGTAAGATATTGTGAAGAGTCTTTGTGTTGTAACTTAGGGAAGGAGGATCTCGCGGAGTGTGCCCAGATCTCCTATATTCTATGGAGTAAGATATCATGGCTTTGTGCATGTAGAAGATTGCCAGAAATAAATAAAGAAGAAGAGTTGGTGGATGTATCCCTAGGGTGGGGGTGAACCACGTATATCTCGTGTTGTGGTTGCTTTGTGCTTTATGGTTGTTCTCTTGTCCATATGGTTAAATGCTTAGTGCACTGACGTATGCTTAGACGAATCTAATATGGTAGCTTAGTGATGAATAATGTGATTGAATGCTAGATTTGATCTATGTCGGTATGCTTAGTGCTTGAATATATTGGATCTATGTGAATATTGTGTTGATCTATGGTTAGGGTTTAGTTGCGTTGTAAACTCAGACTGAATTTTGATGAACTATAACTGCTAAGTGATTTGTTAGGGTGTTATAATCACAGATCTGTGTCCCAGATATGGTTGTAGACATCTGAGTCCTGCAACCACCCCTGCCTCTACCTCGGGTGAGACTTCATCTGCTTCGTAGGTGTTGCTGAAAGGGCTGGTAGTTAGGGTTTTGTTGGTGCGTCATTGTAAGTGTTGAACCCTAGGTCTGCCCTTGTGCCAACATCATATACATACAATAGAAAGATAATATAACTTCCATTTTCTAGCCTTTTAAAATAAACACATTGATCAAAATGACATCTACTATAACCTTGTTCTATCATAAGCCTGTCAAACTTCAAATACCACTACCTTGGAGCTTTCTTTAGGTCATCCAAGATCTTCTTCAACCTGCATACCAAATTATCCTTCCCTTTGACCTCATACCCCTGTGGCTACTGCATATAAATCTCTTCCTCCAAATCCCCATGGAAAAAAGTTGTTTTTACATCTAACTGTTCAAGATGTACATATTCTACTACCACAAGACTTAAAATAGTCCTAATTGAAGTCATTTTAAAAACAAGAGAAAATGTTTCATCAAAATTTATAGCTTTCTTTTGTGCAAACCCCTTTACAACAATTCTCTCCTTGTACCACTTTTTCCCTTCATCTTCTTCCTTCAACTTGTAAACCCATTTATTCTGCAATGATCTTTTTCCTGTAGGAAACTGAACCAAATCCCATATTTACTAGGGAATCCATTTCTTCTTTCATGCCTTTCTCCCACTTCTTTTTAGTGTCTACCTACATTGCCTCTTCATAACATTTTGGTTCACCATAATTAGTCAACAATAAATAATACAATAAAGGAGAGTATTGTTCAGAGGGTCTACTTAACCTGGTAGATATTCTAACAATACTTGCAGGAGTTTGATGTACCTATTGCTCCTATTGTTGTACATTTTGATTTTCTGGTACCTTTGGTATTTATTTTTCAATGATCTCATCAAACACTATGTATTCTAGTTTTTCTTTTTCCTGTTTCTTTCCCTGCAACTGATCTTTGTACATGAACTTCTCATTGAATATGACATCTCTACTCCTAATGATTTTGTGATTTTCATAATTCCATAAGTGATAACCAAAATCATTAACATTGTATCCAATAAAGGTACACTTCTTGGATTTTTCCTCAATCTTTGTTCTATTTTCTTTATCAATATGGACAAATGCTTCACAACCTAAAGTCTTCAAAAAAGAATAGTTTAACTTTTTACATGTCCATGCCTCCTCTGTAATTATACCATCCAAAGAGCTTGAAGGTCCTCTGTTTATTAAGTAAACAACAATATCTACAACATCTTCCCAGAACTGTAAGAGAAAACCAACATGCAATCTCATACTCCTTGCATGGTCCATGATTGTACTGTTCATCCTTTATGACACACCATTTTCTTATGGTGTTCCTGGAACTGTCTTCTCTCTACGAATCCCATGGTATGAACATTAATCATCAAACTCCTTGCTGAAATATTCACCTCCATTTTCTGATCTGAGACACTTCAACCTTTTGCCTGTCTCATTATAAACCAAAGATTTCCATTTCTTAAAAGTATCAAAAACATCAATTTTTTTTCGAATGCAATAAACCCAAGTTTTTCTAGTTGCATCATCAATATAAGTAACATAATAACGAAATCCACCAAGATATGATACCTGAGATGGTCCCCATACATTTTTATTGGCAAGCTCTAACCTTTCACTCTTCTTTTCTTTTATGACTCTAATAAATCTGACTCTCTTATGTTTTCCATAAACACAATGCTCACAGAAATAGAAATCAATTTGTTTAAGATCTGGAAACAAATTTCTTTTGTGAAGTATCTGCATCCCGTTCTCACTCATGTTTCCAAGCCTATGATGTCATAGTGTTGTATCCACTCCTGTAGAAGCTAAATAGATAGAAGAGTCAGTATTACCAGTACATAAATACAATGCACCTACCTTCTCTCCTTTTTCTATAACCAATGATCCTTTGGTGACCTTCCACACCTTATCTGTAAATATAGATATACAACCTTCACTTTCCAACTACCTTGTTGAAATTGGATTTTTCCTTAGATATGGAACATGTCTTACCTCTTTCAACAACCATTGGTTTCCATTCCTTTTATTTATTTTTACCTTTCTCATTCCAACAATTTTGCATGGTGCATCATCACCCAAATGAACTTGTCCAAAATCACCTTGAACATAATCTAGAAAACATTTCCTATGGGATGTGGCATGAAATGAAGCCCTTGAATCTACTACCAAAGACTCAAAAATATTATATATAGAAATAGTCAAATCATCTTGTAACACATCACCTGTTACATTTTATTCTTGATCTTTCTCCTGTTGTCCATCTCTTTGTTTCTTTCAAGCTCTGCAATCTTTCTTCGGATGTCCTTTCTTCCCACAATTCAATCACTCTATGTTTCTGAGTCTGCATTTGGATCTACCCTTCCTAGAAATCCTGTGGTTCTCTGAGCCCTTTCCTCTATCCTTTTGTCTCCCCATGTTCTCCATGTTTAACGCATTACCTGATGTCTCACTTGTGCTTTTCCATCGCATTTCCTTGCTAAGGATAACACCAACAACATCATCAAATTTTAAAGTGTTTGAACTAGAGATAGAGTTACTTACAACCATGACCAAGTTGTTCTGACTTTATGGAAATGAGCACAATATTAGAAGAGCCCCGACCTCATCATCAAAGTCCACTTTTACAGAAATTTGTTGATTAGTAACCGTATTAATTCATTTAAATGATCTGCAACAGACCCACCTTTTGACATCTTCATATTAAATAATCTCTTCATTAGAAATACCTTATTGGACACCTAGGGTTTTTCATATAGTTTAGCCAATGCATCGATCGGCTCCTTCGTTGTATTTTCTTTAGAAATATTGAAAGCCACAGATGCTGCCAGGATCAACAGTATCATTCCTAGTGCCTTTCTGTCAATAACCTCCCATTCTTCGTCCTTCATGGCCGTTGACTTCTTTTCTATTCCACCCAATGGTAGGAATAAATCCTTTTCTATAAATAATATTCCATCCGCATCTTCCATAACTGATAGTTTTTGTCAATAAATTTTTTGACCCTAAACTTTCCATCTTCTGCCATTGCTCCCACTCGAACCAGAAACCCTCTTTTCTTGTGAGTTACCTTTCACTATGATACCAATTTTTAGAAAAACAGGATCGCAGAGCAATAAAATGAAAACAAATGCGGGCCATATGTTCACTGGGGTGAGATATTCCATATGTTCACCAATGAAACTTACCCAGATTTTCTAGAGGGGGACCAAGATCTAGGAATTTATCAAACCATCAAACGCCCCAAACTTCACAAGATATTTGCACATGTAGTAGTTTTCCCATGTGACAAAGCCATCTCATGGATTATTAGGAACTCTAATACATATAGAAATTTCATGATAGATGCATAAGGAAAAGCAATTTACTCCTTCAATTATTCAGTGCTCAGAACATGTAATAAACTATCGAATGAAGAAATTGATCTTACAGTAGACTGGGTGAAGGAATTTCTTGTAAATCCCAGAGACACCATGAAAAAATGGTGGGTTCCAGGCATGAATTTCAAGACTAGGTCATCCAATGATTGCCCCAAAAATATGCTCAGATTGCCCTACCAGTATATAGTAGCCATGCTTTGTAGGATATATGGATATATTGATGCCCATAAGTTTATATTTTAATGGGTGGCCCTGATTCATTTTATTACCACCATAGGATCCAATTTTAATTGGGAAGACATTCTCTCTTCCACTCTAGAAGAGGCTATATCAACAATAAATCACATAGCTCCAGGGAAAATATGAGATTCCATATGTAATATTATTTGTTGGATGTAATGTGAATGGCAAACTCTTATCAAAATATGGGCTGGGGATGCCAACCAAGAAACCCTCCCATTCATGTTTATTTTCAAGACCTATGGGAACACAAATATCACATACATTACCACAAAATATGCAAAATGTTTTTGATTCCCTTATACAAGTTATTGTTTTGTGCTCTTATGCCTCACATGTCAGAAAAATCAATGGTTGCAATGCGTAAGATAGGTGATTCATATTTTATGGAAAATGGGACATACATTAGAATATACATTGCAATCAAGGCCCCCACTTACTTCCTATATTTATCCTTGATAATTGTAAGAAGTAGCATATCAAAAATTGGTGCATGGAGTAGGTGCAACCCTTTCCAAAGATAAGAAACTGATGTGACCACCCATGCCATTATGGTTAGGTTTGTACTATTTTTGAGATATCACAGAAGTGCAAGAAAAAGTTGACATCTTGACTACATTCCATTTTGGGGAGGAAAGATTCCAAAGACATGTCCCCTGAAATATTGTCAACATGCATTTCTAGGTCTACAAATACAAATGGAGTTATGAATATGAGACCTTGGATTATGAATAAATTCATAAGAGAGCCCTAACTTATGATGAAATAATCTTCAGGATGGAAATCAACTCTCAACATAAAAGAAAATTTCAACAACAAGAATAAGAAAGAGTTGAAGGAGAGAAAGCAACAACAAGATGAAACTAAATAAAAGGAAAAGGAAGAGGAAAAGAGAAAACATGAATATGAAATAGAAACAACAATAGTAGAGCAGAAAAGGAAAGAGGAGGAAGAAAGAGAAAAGGAAAGAATTCTCAGAGTGAAAGAATAGAAGTGAAAGAAGGAAGAGGAAGAGAGGAAAAGAAAAGAAGAAGAAGACAATAAAGGAAAAGAAGAGGTGCAAGGAACCGATCCAATGGAAACTGACCTTCCAAAAGCCTCTTCTAGCATACTTTTGACCAGAGGAAAATTACCTTTGGGGGAACTAGGACTAGGAGGATTCACACCCTCCAAGGCTAGAAAAGTGGAAATTCTAAACTCATTCATATTTGATAGGGACTTAGGAAAAATTATTCAACTGAGTATTAAAAGACTGTTCATTTTTGGACTTTCCCCACTCTCGGTTGCTATAGAGATAGTTTTAGTTGAAGACATTAGAGAGAATTCTTTAGATATCGCTTCATCTAGTGTAGCATTCACATATGACTCTGAACAGAATCTCAAGAACATGGTTCAAGAGATTGAGGAATACAAAGAAAAGATAAAGAGCTTGGAAGAAGAAGTGAGATTCTACGAAAGCGATAGGACTAGCATCAATGAATTCAAAATAAGTGATAGCAAAGTGAGGAAGGAGTTCCAAGACTCAACTAAGTAGATGTATACCGACGTCCAAGAATTTAAAAAAAAATAGTTTCTCAGATAACCTCACTAATGGAAAAAATAAAAAGTAAGAATATTGAATTCATTGGGATAAGGATGGCCATGGATGAGATGAATAAATGGGAAGAATATAACCCTAATGCTCTTGAAGGAATCCCAAGGATGAGTAGAAAGGAAACTCAATTGAACTATGCAAGTCTCACCAATTGTTAAAGAATAAGGGAAGACTAGAGAAAGATTTAAGAATCTATTTCAATATGTGCACAAGGTTACATGTTAAAACTAAGTGAAAATTTCCTCAAATTGGTGAGATGGTCAAGCCCAGGCTAGATGACCAAGTTCATATGGAGTTGGAAGAAGCCATGCACTTCAGGGAGATAGCTAGAGGAATTCCCCAAAGAGCGACCAATGCCATAATGAGTGAACATATAATAATACCTTCAAAGGATCAAAACTTATTACACTCTTTCTCGCTCACATTAAGAAGGGACATGAAAAATTTGTCCCAAAGTCCAGTAGTCCATGAAGCCACTCTATAAAGCATGTTATTCCATAGGGTGATATTAATTTATATCTATCATGAATTATGGGTAGACTACATCAGAGACAAAGGCAAAGAGCAACCATGAAGTGAACCCTGAATCCCTGAATTGTAAAATATTGTTTTTTGTAAAGTAGGAAAGAAACAAGATAGGGAAAATCAAGAGTTGTAACTATCATTCAGGAATTCAAGAAGTCTCAGGAAATAGTTACAAATTCATCTATATATGACAAAGAACACCCACTTTGAAAGGGCTCTTACATTTTGTAATTTTGAGAACTACTTCTGAAACCTTAATAGTAAGAACCCCTCGAGGCCATTTTGAGGAGAGGAAATATGTTTTTGGTGATATTTTGTTGTGAATTTTTTCCAATTAATTCTTGATCATTGTGAATACTATACGGTTAAATTACTCATTCCATAGACTATTCTTGTGTGAATGTTGTACTTTTGCAGTGCTTTTCTTCTCCATTATCATAGTTCTGAGATAATGAATAGATGGATTTGAATGGGTTATT
Source organism: Picea mariana (assembly GCA_032191745.1). Classification (NCBI taxonomy): domain Eukaryota; kingdom Viridiplantae; phylum Streptophyta; class Pinopsida; order Pinales; family Pinaceae; genus Picea; species Picea mariana. Next base: position 241,835 of record JASDQU010737139.1, on the reverse strand, counting down.
GTTGTAAACTATTCTATGCACATATTTGTTCATATATTTATAATCCTTGTCCCTTTGGTAGATAACTATTTTTAGGATTATATGCAAGAATTAGTGATACTATCTATTCATTCCATCGATAGATTACTCCTAGCTAGGATATGATAGAGTAGATTTAATTTATACATTTAGCTTAGTTCATACCTGCATATTTTAGATTTTGCATTCCATAAATCAGTCACACCCACTCATCTCAGTAATGACAGTCGGGCTAGAATCTAGATGGGACTCCTATTCCAAACAATGTGAAATCTAATTGGGATTTCATACCAGGGAGTACCTGTATCTATTGAAGGGAATCTTTCTCACATCAACATGTTGTGATTTTTTAGTATCTTCATTATTCAATACAAATTCACATGATGTGAATAATTTCTTAAATTCCATGAATTTGTATAATGTCATTGTACAATATTGATGTTAATCCAATATCAATGAAACAAATATATCAAATTATATACTTCACACAAGAAATTAAAAATTCATATAAGTGAATCATGTAAATTGGAAGAAGATTAAATTATATACATGTAAACTTGCATTAAACAATAAAATACATAAAATAAACTGTGTCACACATATGAATTAGAAAGAGATTAAATTATATACATCCAAACTCGCATTAAATAATACTATACATAAAATAAAGTACAAACATATATAATATGAACAAGTACATAAATATTATATATATAATCTATAAAGTGAAGTACAATATTGAGTTTCCCACTCATCCACTAGTAGTACATGATAAACATTGCCTCCATACACTTAACAACATCAAGTGTTGATGTCTTGAACTAGACATGTACATTAAAATTCTGCACATCTAAAAATTCTTGGATTTTTTTTCTTTATTAACAAATTCTACACATACACATGTCCAAACATTCTTTTAATCACTGGAAAAAATAGTCAAATCCTCCCAAGAAATAATATATTGCCTATAACATAAAAGAAAAATATAGAGAGATTGAATTAGTTGCTTCAATTTATGTTTGGTAGTTGCATCCCTTGTCAGTCTAGATATCTCTCCACTAATACTCTACACATACCATGCCATGACACTAGTGGATAGAAAGGGTAGAACTAAATTGTTTTCCATATTGTAGAAAAAAATGGAGGCCTTATTATTATCAGAAAACACCATAAGATAAAGTTTCCATTCATTGAAGGAAGATATAGTTCTTCTTATAAGGTTATAGCAAGTGCAAGCAATGAAATTGATTCTAATTTTTATGGACGACCTCACCAAAAAAGGAAGAAAGGAAAAACAAAAGAGAAAATTCATCACAAACTACAACGATATCTGAAAAACATACCTAAACGTAGAAATTTCTAAATTTAGAAGCAACCTATGGATTTTATATGTATTGTGATATTCTAGTTGGCAACTTTCTTGGACTAGCTAAAATATACTTACTATTATTATAGCTAAATAACATTGCATATGATTCACTAATCATATTAGGGGAATTTTGAGGTCTAAAATGGTTCTCCCAAGAGATATAATAAAATATTAGGAGTTAGTCATTTTTTGGGGGAGGTATATTTACAATTCATTGTTATACCACAATTTGCCACACCATTTGCATTGTGAGATGGCTTAGTCCTTGTCGCTGACTTGAAAATTCAAACCCCAACTTTCCTCATCAAAGCCACTTAAAAAACATTATATTTAGTGCCATCCACAGGTCACCTGTGTACAACTCGTGGATTGTAATGACCCTGCTTAAATATGTGTATATGATAATTAATTATAATTAATTTAATAATATAATTGTCCTAAAAGAATAACTAAACCTTAATTGTTTCTTAAAATAACATTTACTAATTAATTATTATTAATTAGTTATTCATGATTTTTTTATGATTAATTGAAGTATTAATTAATTCATTAACTAATAAGGTAAATAAATAAAAAAGAAGGATAATAAATTATATTATTAAATTAATTTACATACCCGATACGGGATAACATATTAACTAAAGGGGATAAGATATTAAATAAAGGGGATAAGGGGCATTACCGGGAAGGGATAAGGAGGTAATAAATGAGTTAGGTATGGAGTAAATGAGGGGGGGGAAGTCGGTGAATGAGGGATAAGGAAGGGAAGGAGTTTGACGGGAGGATTCTACGGGAAGTTGGGGGGATGAATTTTGAGAGCTCTAGATTGGCAGGGAGAGTGAAATTTTGTGAGTGGGATTGATATAGTGCACTGGAGTTGCTGGGGGTTTTGGGCACGGGGGCCAGGATATCCGTTGATATCCTAGAGCTAGGGATCTACCTAGTTGGCAGAGAGGAATGAATTTGGGTAGTGTTCATAAGAGATCAAGGAGGCAAGCTGCGGACAAAAGGAGGGATAATAACATCAGGTTCAGGTACTTATTTAAATTTATGCATTGTTTTTCATTATGATTAATTAATTTTGTTATTATTGATATATTTGATTGCAAATGTGCTAAATGACTGTAACTTTTAAATTTTACTGCTATGTTTTAAATAAATGGTTGTTTATTTAATTTGGCTCCTACATTTGGTATTAGAGCCCTGGTTCAAATCTGGAACCAAGGGCCTAAATAAGGGGTTTAGTTATAGTAAATCCCTAAATAAATGTATTAGGGTGAATAAAAATTTGGGCCTTAAGGGCCAAAACTCCAGCCACGCTTAACCTGCCAACAAAACACATAACTTTTAATAAAAATAAAAATAAAATAAATAAATGCAAAGCAAATTTACCAAAGTAAACCAAGTAAATTATGAATACAACTAGGATGAAAGGTAGACTTTAAAGTTTTCAGCGTAATTCCTGTTTTCCAAAAAAAAAAAAAAACCTTACATTGCATATAGCCATGTCATCATTATATATACATATCTGATTTTCTATAATCCAAGAGTCAAAACTGGGGTATTACACTATCTCAGTGACTCARCCTTSTTWACAGATATCTATTGACCCATCTGGTCACTACTTACACTAACCACTTTCTCCTTCCYCTAGTCTTATATTGTAAACATAYATTTGAAGGTAGCAAGAACTCATATGGAAGCTTATTGGTCCATAGGTTCATGAACGAACTTGCAATTGCAATTCAGGTAGCTGCTAAAGGTTTTCTCCTTAGAAAGTACATTAATGATTAGACACTGGGCTTTGGGTGCTCCATCTGATCTTTCGGCTCGTCTAATATGGTTTGAACTTTGGAAGAGAAAGCAAATTCTTGCACAGTACTGGATGTTTTGTTTTGTAATTCTGTAATGTAAGACTTCACATTTTAGACAAACAACAAAAAAAAAAGTATATTAATATCCACAAGACCAAAAATGATTCATAAGACAAGTACAAAAATGCATGTCTCCAACTTGATCCTGTTTAGAAAGAAATATCAACATGAATGGTTTAAAATGGCCAGTCTATGCCTATGATGAAACATTTAACAATATTAATAACAGAAAATCACTGAAGGCAACTGTATGTGCACTACACAGTGCACTATGGCACAATAACTTTGTACTGCAAATGGAATATCTAGATAGTCGTAGTCTCACCACATCATAGCGGATGCCCATTTTATCACCACAGAGATCCATAACAGAGCATAAGTACAATCTTAGTTGCCATCTAATGTCACCACAAGCTTCTATGAAAAAAAAATCATATCTCAGAGGACATAAATCAAAATTAAGCATGTGCATCTATGCAATCACAATTACAAAGCATATTTCCTACTGTTGCTTCAACTGTTTGTAGAAGTAGAGGATACAATTACCTTTTTGGCAGGAAGAACTTGAGTTTCCTTCTTGTCTTCCAATGGAAATATAACAGGAAGATATTCAACCTTGAGGTTTGCAATACAATTTGTTCATTTCAGTAGCAGCATTTGTAGCAAACTTCAGTAGCGTACTTTTCCACTCCTAGACTTCCCTGCTCACTGGTTCAGTAGCAGCCTTTGTCACTCCCACTGCTCAGATATCAATCATAGGCTTCAAATGAATTATATGAATCTCAGCATAGGAAGATTGTAGACGTTGTAAATGAATCGAGCTATTGCTCTACCCCGCCAATATCCTCATCCGGAATTTGAATACCCGACAAACGCTACCAATAAACTGTGCTCGCTCAATGGTGCGAACATTGTATTCAAATATTTAATACCCATTGCCCATACCACTACATTGGAGCAAACAAAAGCATCAAGCCCAATTTATACAAGATGGGAGGGCGAAATCACTACAAAAATCCTTTTTTTTTTTAAATTGGGCGAACTGAAGGTTGTAGTTGCCCCATACACCGAAATTCGAGCGAATGAAAGAGTGAAACATGAAATATACCAAATGAAAGGGTGAATTCATTGCCAGCAATTCCCATATTTTTGGAAATCCAGGGAATGGAGGTTGCGGTTAGCTGGAAATTTCATGGATGAAAATTTCATGGAGGATGGTACAGGAATCATGTTACAGACACTAATCATTTGGCATAAAAAAAAAATGCAGAACAGAACGAGCTAGACCTACCATAAATTAATGCTGAAGAAAGATGCAGAGTAGATCTTACCTTGTGTATGACTGTAATGGATAATGGCAGTTGGCCTGATTGAAGTGAGGTGATCTACACATTGTCTCATCATAGAAAAGGGCTTTGGTTACCATTTTGCTGCACCCAGGGATCCTCCTGCTGCAGATGACGGTAGCTGCTAGGATACCAGCGACCTAGAGTTTTCACATACTGCAAGGGATTCTGAAATGGACTTTCGGATGGAGAATGGAGGACTCCAGCACCCATAGCAACTACAACTACAACGCGCCACGCCAACTACAACTACCAGCAGCCAAGCGTCCACAGGAGGAAGCAAGGGCAGGGCACGTGGGCCTCATGCGAGGACCCATGATGCCAATTCCTATACTTATAGTATTTCACGAATAATTCTATATATATATATATATATATATATATATATATATATATATATATATAT
>JASDQU010737139.1:158279-197573 GCA_032191745.1 Picea mariana | reverse complement strand
TAGATTTATACATCCCCACAGGTCCCTCCTCTCGTAGGGTGCGGAGACTTATTACTCAGCCTTACGCTCGTGAAAAATTGTTGGAATTTCCGCACTCCACTGTGTATTACATTCTGTAAATTATTCAAGATTTCCGCACTCCAAATATATCGGGAGGTGCGGACTCCCCGCACTCCAGTGTTGCGTGAGGTGCGACGGCTCCCTTAAATCCAATATTCACGATTGAAGAATTAAATTCGCATGTTTTTTTCATGAAACTTAAGGTATGAAGCATGAACTTTATTTAAAAAAAGGGGAAACGTGAACAAGTCAACTGTCAAGTCACGTGGGTGAAAGTAGAAAGTTTTTTTGTTTTATTTGGAATTTAAGATAATATTTAAAGGAATACCTTTTTTATGTGAGGTGGATCACGTGGATGATTAGGTATGAAGTGGATATAAAAGGTTGTATGAAATATATACAAATTTTATTATTTTAAACCTTTTGTGGTTATCCTTTAACCTTTTTTATTAAGGATCCACATTTAACCTTATTTATAATTTCCTCCACATTTAAAGGGTTTTTATAAGCAGTGATTTGGACCTTGGGTTTTTAATAAGCAGTGGATATTGGGAGATTTTTGTGCTAATGGCTAAGATGTAGAGTTCGAAGTTTGAAGTTGAAAAGTTTAGCGGTAAAAACAACATTGAGCTCTGGAAGCTTAAGATGCGGGATTTACTGGTGCAACAAGGGTTGCAAAAAGAATTGGCAGGCAAGTCAAAGAAACCAGGAGCCATGACAGAATGGGAATGGGAGGATCTGGATGCGAAAGCTCTTAGCACCATTCGTTTATGTCTGGCGGATGAGGTTCTGTTTAATATCGTAGGAGAGGATACAACATCAGGCTAATGGAGAAAGTTGGAAAGTCTATATATGACGAAGTTCTTGACAAGCAGAATCTACTTGAAGAGACAACTGTACAGTTTGCGGATGAAAGAAGGTACAAAAGTTGCTGACCGTTTTAAATACCTTCAATACCCTTATAGTTCAATTGACTAGTATGGAAGTTAAATTTGAAGATGGGGATAAGGCTATTACACTATTGTGTTCATTTCCTGAGTCTTGGGATAATCTAGTCACCTCTATTAGCTTTAGCGCAGCAAATGTTTTAGATTATGACTCTGTTGTGGGAGCTTTGTTGGCTGAGGAGATGGGGAGAAAATCTAGTAAAGAAACCTCAACTTCAGAGGCGATGCTGATCAGAGGTCGAACTACAGAGAAAAATGAGAGAAGTTCTTTCCGATCTAAGTCAAGACACAGAAAGGGTAAAGAAAAATGCTGGTACTGTGGCAAAACAGGACATCTCAAGAAAGATTGCTGGAAGAGAAAGGAATCTAAGGAAAACTCTACGAAGGAAGCAAATTTGGCTGTAACAAATTCAGGTATGATTGATCAAGTTTTATCCATTTCTAGTAATTTACAATATCAAGAAGAATGGCAGTTAGATTCAGGTGTCTCCCACCACATGTGCTCACATAGAAATTGGTTCATTTCTTACTAATCTGTTGATGAGGGTGTAGTGTTTATGGGAAATGGTATTCACTGCAAAACTGTTGGGGTTGGTAGTATTAGAATCATGATGTTCGATGGTATTGTTAGGGAATTAACGGATGTTAGATATGTACCTGAGCTTAAATCAAATTTGATTTCATTAGGAGTGTTGGATTCTTGTGGATATAAGTATACAGGTCAAGGTGGAGCTCTCACAGTGTCGAAAGGTAATTTAGTAGTGATGAAGGCAAGAAAGGTTGATAACCTTTATAAGCTGGAAGGGAGTACTGAAGTGGCATATGAACTGACAGATGTATCTTCTTGTTTATGGCAGAAACATCAAGGTCATAAGAGCAAGAAAGAATTGCAGGTATTGGTAAGAGGTAAATCAGTTCCAGGCTTAAAATCTTTGTTGTTGAATTCCTGCTTGTTTTATATCTCTGCAAGTTATGATGATGGTATAAAGGGATGTTGTGTGTGGGATCCTACTTCTCACAAAGTCATCATTGACAAAGATGTAGTATGTATGGAACAACCAAAAGGGTTGTTTCAAGATCGCAACGGTAAATTTGTTTGCATGCTAGGTAATTCATTGTATGGCCTATTGGTACTGAGACAAATATACAAGAGGTTTGAATCCTTCATAGTGAGTCAGAATTTTTCAAAGGGTAGGAATGACTATACGGTTTATAGTACATTTACAGTCTTGATGTTTTTGCTGATGATATGCTCGATGCAAGCCGAAGCATGGATAAAATCAGTAAGAAAGTGACTCAGATGGACATGACAATTTAGATGAGGGATCAAGGAGCAGCAAAACAAATTAAGGGCATAGAAGTACACAGAGATGGTAATGGTAAGCTGTGGTTGGAGTTCAGTATGAACATTGTAAAATTAGTTTTTATCCCTCTTGCTTTCCATTATAAGTTTTCTTCAAGCATAGGGCCTGTCTATAAAGAAAAAAAGGTTATGTCTCATGTAAGTTCAGTAGGAGGTCGGTTGTATGTGATGAAATGGTTAAGACGAGATGTTTCACATGCTAATGATGTTGTCAGATACGTGACAGATTTAGGTGTTGCAGTGAAATGGGTGCTTCAACGTTTGAGAAGCACAAATGTCACCTATAATGGTTACACTGAGATGGTTTGTGATAACTGTAATGTATATTTTATAGGTGTTTTGGATAGGAGGAGATCTATCATTAAATATGTCTCACAACACAGTTGTGGAAGACATGTTGGAGGTGGAGTGACCCAGGAAATCCAAACTCGTGCAAGTCACACAGGCAATATCATGAAAACAATTTTATTAGAGAAACTGCAGTGGTGGTTGGCTTCTCTTGGCTTGCAGCAAAGGTGATGAACAAAAAGAAGGAGCAAGGTATCAGGTTAATTGTTGTCAAGGTGGAGATTGCTGGGATTTGGTGACAACGAATTCTCAAGAATAGATTTAGATCCTATTATTCTGCGTTGGTTACAACTAAATAGACCAAGTTAGAATATATATAGGGATTGCATTTAATATTCAGTTTTTTGTGTGAATGTATAAATACATGTAAGCCCGTAGAGGCAAAAACGACTGTGAGAGACGGAGTGTGTGAGAGACTTGCAAATCTGATGTAATCTCCATAATCCGAATAATAAGACGACCGATGCCTATGCTTGGTGGACGTAGCCCAACGTTTGGGTGAACCACGTGAAATCCTTGTCTATTATCTATATGTGATTGTTAATTATCATTGTGAATTGTGTTTTCTGCATTGACAGTTCTAACAATTGAGAGCAGCATTCCCCTCATCAACAAGCTCCCGCCAAGCTCCCAAAACTCTCAAAACTGCTCCCCGTGCTTTTGAAATGTTTTCTTCAAAGTTCCAAAGCTTCCAGAACTTAGGAAGCAGTAGGACTAGGTTTCCCGACTCCTAGGAGAGGTTCTCATGCAACTACGAAGGAGATTGATATACTATCTTTCTTTATTACCTCTAGATTTAGACTGGAGTTGTGTTAGGCAATAGAATGAAATATCTTTGCTGATGTAGTATACAGTGACCAGTCCCATTGACTTATTTTTTATACATTATGGATGTTCATGTAATTTCTTTCCTTCTATTCTTGGACGGCACTTGCTAATATAATTATTTCCCTCTTTTCTTTAATCTAGGCCGTAGTCTCTAGTTTAGTCAACCAATTAACACATGAGGAATATAACATGCATGCAAAATCTGTAAACACTGTACACATAATTCAAGCTACGCACAAACTGATTACAAAATACTACTAATTAAGTTCTCTCGAAACCATACAAAGAACTACTTTTTCTGAACTCTCATTGTTTCTCTGGCTCACAATCCTCAGTAACTGTATTTTGTATTGGTTTTGATACAGAGGTATAATTCTTCCTGATGAATATAACTTTTTCCTCTCATAACTATTCACATAAGACATGACAAGTTACTTTAACCACAACCAACCATCTTAATCATATTAGTTTTGTCAGTTTCTCTTTGTGAACTCTTTATAAAAGCTTCTTGAATCGATCCTTCTTCTCGGTGTTGTATTGGGTTCACATTAATTGGTGTCCATTCGCATGCTCAATCTGTGCCCATATCTCTTGCATTTCGGTCAACCCTTTGTAACTTACAAAGCCTATGGCATGGAGTGTGCTATGTAGGCTAGCAATATACAACCTGCTACGCAGCATTGAATGCTGTGGTAAACGGTATATATATCATCGGATCACTTTGATATATACACCAGGATATATCCTACGATGTATATATCATCTACCTAACATTCTACTGCATAACAGGTTTTGGCTTTATATTACTCGTCATGCTATGTATCCATATTATTGAGCCATCCATGTTTATTTTTAGTCCATCTTTATTGATGTCTATCCATCCATACTGTTGAGCCATCCCTGTTTATTTTTAGTCCATCTTTATTGATGTTGCTATAAATATTCTTGTGTATTATCTATCCATTTCTTTATTTCATTAGTTTACTCTGATTTTTTCTATGTCATTTCTATTACATGTTAAAGTCGAAGACTTTGCATAATTTGCCTTGCATGTAAAAGTTCATAATTTGCTTTGCATGTAAAAGTTCATAGCGAGAAGAAATTTCTCACAAGTCAAAATGTTTGTCCAGCATGGATCAGACTTTGCATATTCGGGATACTGTTCAATTACAATTCAGATTATACATCATAATTTAGGACAATTAGAGATAGAGAAACATTGTAAGGTAATATTAAGATGAGTCTATAAAGGCTAGGAAGGTGCTCATCTCATGGATACAGTGGCTATGTATCATTGGGAAGTATAGTTAAAATGGTTCCATGGGGGTGGGGCCATAGAAAATGGTATACTATATGTGCACACTAACAGGTGTGTTGTTTGAGATAGGAAAGTAATATATAGCCCTCTAAATTTCTCATTTTATTATTAGTATTCGTTTCTTTTCCTTGGATAACATTGAACCTGTTAGCAAGATGTGTTGTTTGAGATAGGAAAGTAATTTATAACCCCCTAAATTTTTCATTTTATTGTTAGTACCCATTTCTCTTCCTTGGATCAACATTTAACCTGCATTAGTGAGTTTTGGGCATTGTTTACGAGGGAATCTTTCCTCATTGCGATCTTGCATTTATGATGCAACATTGAGCAATGCATTGCATTTACGAGGAACCGTTGGCATCTTAGAGCAGGTATATGCATTTATGATGGTACTTAAGATTATTGTTGGCTACATTCTTAAGGGCGTTTTGCATTTATGACACTTTTGAAACCTGTAATTTGCATTTATGATGTTGTGGTATGGATCAACGACCCTTATTCATGGAACGTGTAGTGCCCTCCTGCCACTCAACACAACACAAAAATCTCCCTATTTTATTTTGTTTCTAAAAGTAAACAACAATTCTTTAAGACTCTGCAACATAACTACTGTACTTTTCTGATTCCTACTACCAAGTAAACTACGTGGCATTATTGATTCTATGGGTTTTTTGTTTTTCAAGGGTATTGTTTAACTATTCTACGAAATGGTTTTTTTTTTGTTGGAATTTGGCGACATAAATCTGCACGAAATAACTATTTTTTGTTGTTTAAAATCAATTTTTGAATGTAAAAATGGATTCAACATACTGAAAAATTCTTGGGGCATTCAGATTATACAAAAATAATAACTCAAATCTGCGGATTTAACAATTTCTCCCCGGATTTCAGACAAATGTCCTCGAAAAATCTCACCTGAGAAGAGTCATTTCGATCAGAGAGTTCTTTCGGATTCATTGCATAGGTTTTTTGATTTTTGATGTTTCGGACCAAACTAGTGTGGTCCATCATCAGGAAAGCATTTGTGAAAATGATGGACCGCACTAGTTGGTCCGAAACGTCGAAAATAAAAAAACCTATGCGATGAATCCGAAAGAACTCTTTGAACAAAACAATGGTCGCAAAAGTCTTAGAACAGAAATACGAGTCATTTCGTAGAACATTTAGATTACGACTTTTTCAAGTGACTGCAAAATACAGAAAGTTCAATTTCTTCCAATTGATTTTATATTTGACTTTGAAAACTTGACCTTACCATAGGTTTCAGATGTCTAATTCATTTATTTGTGGTGGTACCATGTCTCATATTCACTATGAAACTTGAAAATTCATAATAATAATTTTTTTAAATCGTTTAGTAATACAAAAAGTTTCTTTTGAATAAATGAATACCTCTACTAACTTGAATCTACAGAAATTGCTTATTCCAAATGTGGATGAAACTAACATGAACATTAATCACACATCCAATATGTTATTGTCAAAATATAAAGAAAATGTAAGTGGCAATAATCCAATAAAACAGATTCATGATTAAGAACTATGCCACTTTTAAATTAGCAAGTGCATTCTTCTTCTAACAAAAATCTCTCATTTATAACTGCAATCTACAGAAATTGCTTATTCCAAATGTGGATGAAACTAACATGAACATTAATCACACATCCAATATGTTATTGTCAAAATATAAAGAAAATGTAAGTGGCAATAATCCAATAAAACAGATTCATGATTAAGAACTATGCCACTTTTAAATTAGCAAGTGCATTCTTCTTCTAACAAAAATCTCTCATTTATAACTGCAATCAAGAGTATGGATAACTCCCAATTTTTTTTATTTTTTTTTAAAAGAAAAATCCCATCATTATAAAAGTTCTCACACAATATGGAAGTAGTAAGAATTAAAATTCCGTTAGCATTCTATAGCAGTACTATAAACCCATATTATTTCTAACTCACCCTTGACCCACCTTTTATTTCACCTTTTGGTTCTCTTGTATAGTTTTCTTCTAATGTTTTGTTTATTATCATGATTGTTAGGTGAGATAATTCAATAATATGAAAGTTTCAAAGTTACAAAGTCCATATAATGCAAATTTTTATTAATAATTTGTATCAAATTAAGTATATAATATTATTTATTAGAAAATTTTATTGATTATGGATAAAGGAAAGTAGAAAGGTAAGATGGTTTTCTACTTTGAAATTGGGTTAGAAAAACAAGTAAAATGAGTTTCTTTTTTGTTTTTCTATAACTGTTATAGAAAAACAATTCTAGTTTGACTCACGAGACTTGTAACTCAGATTGGTCGAGTCAATAGACTCAATCTAACTTTCCTTTGACTTATAAGTCCAAGTCATACTCGTGAGTCAAAATCAAGAGTATGACTTAGGGGTGAGTGTGGACTTAGTTCCACTAAGAATAGAGTCAAACTTAGGAGTCTACTCAAATTGGGAAGAGTCTAGTAACACTAGGTGCGAGGGAGACAAAACATGACAATCACAAATTGAGACCAATGTGTAAGCACAAGAGTCAAACTTATTATACAAAATCACATATGTAATCATACAACACTATGTGATACCGAAAGCCTCATCCATAAGATAAAATAATTGTATCTATGCAAAATCATGTCCATGGTAGTTAGCATGGATGCATTTGAAACCCACACCCTTTTTATTATATAAAATCAAACTTGTAATTGTACAACACTATGGGATACCAGAGGCCTCATCCATAGGAGAAAACAATTGTTTCTCTCCAAAATCATGTCCATGGTAGTTAGCATGGGTGCATTTGAAATCCACACCATTTTTAGTACCAAATCTTGTAAATACATGTATATCAAATTATAATAACAAAAATGGCTAATCACCTATAGGCTATAGTATCCTAGTTAGTAGTGCAAAAACTAAAAATAGAAAAATCACACTAATTGTTGAAGTGGGGTGTTCTGTCCTCCCCACCTTAGAATAGCACTATCTTGGTGCTACCTAAGTAGGCCAGGATGATCTTCCCTCATGTTCTTTATATTCTTGCAAGTCATGTCATCTTCATTGTATTGATCTTTCCATTGCCATTGTAGGAAGTGGTAAGCTTCTATTGTTGGATGCATTTATGTTGTATTTTCTTACTTTACATCCTAAGTTATTTTTTGGGATTTATGTAAGCAATTGGTCATTTTCCTTTTTCGGCGTATGTTTTTTCAGAGAATTTGATTTCATAATAATAATAATAAATATAAATACATACAGAGATTCTGTACTTGGTAGGAATTTTACTAATTTTATATTATTTCTCATCCAGATTTCACTTTTGGTTTCTAGATTGATTTGAAATTTCAATTGTGGAATATTTATTGAGATGTTGGAAATCTTTCGTTGGAAAAGAACACAATCAATTCACGAAAAAGACAAAAAGGCCAATGGGACATAGGGAGAGAATTCCAACCACATTAGGTCTCAAAATTTTCATTTATTGAACCAATACCACCAAAAATTGAGAAAGAGAAACCACAAGTTAGATGCAATATATGTAGTTGGAAACATGCGCTAATGAAATTTCAGATGAAGTTAGATACAATAAAGAAGCATGAAGGAAAGGTGTATGGAAAGAAAACTGTAGATGACAAGGAGAAATATTGTCAGATAGAAATCTTTTGAGGAATGTCGACATTTTAAATATGAAGATGAATATAATAAATATTTAATTTGTAAGGAAAAACTTGAGGCAAGTGGAGGAACCATCACATCTCTATTCGAAAAGACGATGAAAATAAATTTGTTATACAAGACAATTCAATTAGGCAGTGCATTTCACATCTTATCTAAGGTCCATCTTGTTAGCACCATGATTTTCATGGCTAAGGTTAGAGGTTTGTCAACAATTTTGCAAAGTCATGCATGTTAGCACCCATATTGTTTTTATGACTGGCATCATCTAACATCTCCAAGGGTCAGTTTCAAAAGGAAGCTTATCATTTATTTGTTCCATTTCCATTGGCAACTGTGCACTGCAAAATTTGCTATGCTCTGTGCAGAGAACTTCGTCGCGCAAAGGACTTTGTCGCGCAGTGGATTTCGTCGTGCACTAGATTTCGTCTCGTAGTGGATGTTGTTGCACATAGGATGTTATTGCGCGGTGGATTTTCCTGTGCACAGGCTACAGGTCGCACTGTGCAAATGACTAGTTTAGTGGTTATCTTGAAGATCAATTTATGACCAACTTGAGAGGAATTTCGAATATCCCCAAGAGGTTTTTGTCAAGGACAAACCAACTAATAAAAACCTCTCATATTTGAAAAATGTATCACGGGTTGGGAGATTCGAAGGAATCTTTGAGCCCTATTTTTCAGTTTTCATGATTTCCTGTCCGAGATAAATTTTTGCGAAACATATTTCGGCCAACTGGAGATGAATTTAAAGAAACCGAGAGAGGTTTTTCTTTATAACGAGCTTAAATACAAAAACCTCTCTCAGTTTCAGAAAATACGTTTTTATTAGTGAGATATGATGTCATATTTAACACCTTTTTTCCTAGTTTGTTGCGCAATCCGCTACGTTTTTTGTTGTAGGTAACTGTTGCATAACAGACTTGTTGTGCAAGGGTGAAAAAGTGCCCAACAATGCACAAGACGAATCATCACAACCATATGTGTAAAATCCCCGACCACCAACAGGTCGGACAATGCCACCTACACAACCTTAACTTAGCCTTTAAAGCTCTGATACCAAACTGTAGCATCCTCGACCCTCCACAGAGATCGGGTAAGGCTACCACTACGGAATATTCACACACACACACACACACACTCATATATATATAACATGCATTTAATTGAAATAAAACACATAACACAAAGTTACTTTTACCATTTAGATTCAAACAAGATTAATAGTAAATCCACATGCAATGGAACACATGATAACATTCAAGCATCAATAGCACAAACATGCATAACATATAAATTAAGCACATAATGATACTTATCTTTTAGCTGGAGTAAATCCACCAACTACGTGCAGACCTTCCACAAACCTCCCAGCCATAGACCACACTGCTCATCACGCTCAACAGTGGGTCACCCCCGAGCTGGGACTAAGCTCCACCTAGGGCAAGAGAATCCTAGACTAGGCTAAGGTCATGAGAAACTACATAGTGCAATTGGAAGGGTTCTCTTCAGGAGCCTTCTTACTTCCATTACTCACAGACTCTCATTCCCCACATGCCTGTTCCACCTGGGAGTATACACCTTCACAAGCACAGTCCATCGATGCTTCACCTCCCTCTCTGGGTCTCGACAACAGGTCAGATCAATAATTCTCAGAGTTCCGTAGCCGGTGCTGGACTCTCTCTAGGAGAAAACCACTTCCCAACAAACTCTCTCACCTAGAGAGAGTTGCTCACAAGCCTGACAACCTACCTCTTTAACCACGGGCCTGACAACCTGGTTCTTCAGCCACTTTCGACTCAATTCTCGCAAGGTGAGGACAACAGTAACTGTTCAACACTCATTCAYTGACAGAAGGCAGGAAGCCACACTCATCCCAGGAATTGCGTGGCCACAATAGCCCACAGTTACGACACCACACGACACAAATATATACSGGATGCTCGGGCTTCACGAAAGACGTGGCTCAGTCCGTCGGGTTTCCCATGGGTTCTCACTGGGTTTGTGACCAAGAAACAACGTAGAGGTTGATTGCATAGGCAAAACGGGTTTAGACGGGCATTTCAACGAACTCATGCAGAGGTTGGAAGAATGGGAAGCGAACCCAGGTGGAGGATGGGAGAATGCAAGAGCGAACCCCCAACATGATTRACTTCTTCAGCTTTAACTGCATGCGCCCAGGTTGACATCTGTCTTCCTGGAGCTGCATGCACTCCATTTTGCACACGTTCCTTTCCCAGGAATTTCGGACAACACTTGGTCAATTGACCACCTTAGCCTTTTAGGAAATAATAATAAATTATTGTCCCCTTTAGAGGTAAGCCCGCTAGCTTAGCCCCTAGGCCCACACACTTAGCCTCCTCCCTTACCCAACCTTGTGGAAGCTTAGTCCCCCATCACTCTTTCTTCGTGGTCGGTCTGCACGCAACGATGTTTATATTTTATTAATGATCTGCATAACTACATATACAAAATTAGGCTCATGGCCTTTAACACTTAGGCTCTCCGGCCTAATAAATACATAAGCTCACCAACTTATATACACTTGGCTCACCAGCCTATAAACATGATTACAATTCATAATAAAATTGGGGCACTACCGGGGGATATTACAATCCCCTCCCCTTATTTTTGCACTGTCCTCAGTGCAACTCTTTACACAACATCAAAAAGATTTCCCAAATCTTCAAAATGATGCGGGTATTCTGCTCGAACAACATCCTCATGCTCCCATGTCATGTCCTCAGGATCGTACTAGGTCCACTTGACCTTTACAAGCCCTATGGCTCGATTCTAGAGTTGTTTTCTCTTCTGGTCCAATATGCGCACCAGATGCGCTTGCAAGACACCTTCTTGCTCCACCTGAATCATATTCCAATCGATTACATGATTAGCATCAGGTATATATATTTCTTAAGCAATGAAATATGAAACACATTATGTACAGTCATGGATGCAGGTAATGCAAGCATATATGCAATGTATATATATGTATATACAGACAATTCTAATAACATTATAACCTGTATACAACATACACAACATACAATAATTAGAGAATTGTACTTATCTTTTGATTTGAGAAGACCTTCCACTCCTGAGCAGGGCTATGACTCCATCGGGGCAATGGCTTCCCAAGATAGCCACAGTCCACAATCCATATCCACATGGTTTAGGTCAATGTGCCAAACCTCAACAACACTCCAACCATTCAAACCTCAACAACACTCCAACCAACGGTCTCTCATTCCCCACATGCCTGTCCCACCCCAAAAGTGTACACCTTCACTGTCACACAGTCCATCAGTTGCTACACCTCCCTTTCCTTGGGCTTCAGCAATAGGCCGGCTCAGGAAGTCTCAGAGCACCGTGGCTCCTAGAGTTCCAACTGCCCTCAGAGATTTCCAATCAACATCTTCTCGAGCTACTCTTTGTAATCAACATTCTAACTTTAATCAACATCATCTCATCTGCATCACCCACATGCAGTTATCATGAGAACACATAAAATAATTCATTTATGAACTCCAACTTACTTGAAAAAGGAATTCAACTTTTTCCCCAAAACAGGAGATGAAGACATTTTTATGATAAACATGAATGCCAAAACCCTAGACATCCAAAAACCTAACCCTCAGAGATGAAACGCCAAAAGTCATGTGGGCCTCATTTGGGTAAGTTAGTACATTAAATTCATAGGAGATGTTTATTTTTCATGATAAACATTTGTGTTCAACTCAACCGCAGAAGAAGATCTCTTCGAAGAAAAACCTTAAAGTATTTTTGGTTGTCCATCCAGATCCGTGATCCTATGATGAAATGAAGAAGTGGAATCTCTAGGGCATGGAATCTATAAGAAACTCCATTGATCCAAAAGTAAAATAAAAACATGAAGATTCCAAGAAAGAAATAGAAACCAGAACAACCAGTCATTGTATCAAAGAATCACAAGATTACTAGCCTGATATGAACTCACTAAAAGCAATCAAGCAGAAGAACTGAAAGTCATGATGAAGAACAGTGTATGGAAAACTTATGAAAGCATTGCAAGATCTAGAACCAGAGGTTCTCCTAGATGGAGGGAGAAGACTATGATGATTACTTGTTCCAGTACACCAGACATATCATTGCATGAGTCATTATATCATCCACAACATCCATGATTCAGAATTCTACATCAGACGAATGCAAAGAATGTTCTCTAGAGAAAATGAATAAAGAGCGTATGAAGAGCAATCTCAAGACTTTGAGGCATACCAAAAAGAGACTCATGTATGTAGATAAGAAGAAGACAACTTGGCGGAGAACCTCCAGTGCATAGCAGAAGCGCGGTGAAGATTTCCTATAACATCAAGATGACTACTCAGAAGATCAGATCTCATGATGACAGAAGAAGTACCACATGGATATGTTCTAGTTCTCCAACTATGATATACTCTATTGTTCAGATCTACATGAAGCCTTCACAGTGTTCCAGACTACAGTACAAGCATTACATTATCCATGATAAAGTCCAGAAGGGAGAAAATGATTTCTCCAATACATATTTCCACAGATGAGCAGATATGCATACATTTTGGTAAAGCCTCTATTCAAGATGAAAGAACTTGCATACTCAAGCTAGAGCTCGTGGAAATAACTCTCTTAGCTGGAAGGGAAGACTCTCCAAACTAGAAGAAGGTACACAAACATTTATTTTTGTGATTAAAATAACTCTCCAGTTAGGAGGGAGGAAAATATTATTTATCTTTGTAGTTGAAAAATAGTCCAGATTGGACAAATGCTTTCCTATTCGGAAAGAAGATTGAGATTTCTGATGGACAGTGACTTCCAATTGTAGTTAACATGGGAGGCAGACTGATTGCTGATGTATCATAGACAATGACTTCCCATTGTGGTTAACATGGGGACTGGTCTAGGACAGTCATTCTTCTTGGCAGTCACTCTGAGTAGTAGTCAAGTAGAATGGTCCGCCTTGTCGGGCAGTCATTCTTTCAAAGTTCACAGTTGTGAGCGGTTTCGAAGAATGGTTCATTTTGGAGGTTGATGCAGGACAGACATTCCTTGAGGGTTATACATTCTCTCCAGGTTACACTTTGTTTAGTGTCGGAGGAATGGCCCAGGGTGGGGAATGGTCTGGACAGTTATTCCTCGAGGGCAGACTCATTCTCTCTAGGTTACACTTTGTTTAGTGTCGGAGGAATGACCCACGGTGGAGAATAGTCCAGGCTCAACAATCAGGGACAATGATTCCTTAGGGAAGACTCATTCTCTCCAGGTTACACTTTGTTTAGTGTCGGAGGAATGGCCCAGGGTAAGGAATGGTCCAAACATTTCTTAGGGTTTATACATTTTGTCCTGGGTGCACTTTAATTAGTGTAGGAAGAATGGCCCAGGGTGAGAAATGGTCCAGGCTCAGAAATCAGAAATAATCCTTCTTCCTTGTTTGTGAAGAATAGGGCATATAGCCTATTGCTGATGAGGGCAAATATTCTTTCAGATCTCACAAATGCGAGTGAAAGATCTGCCTAGAGGATTCAGTTTATCTTTAGCAACTTCCTCCATTCTCCCAACTCCCGATTTTCAATTTCCCAATGAAAGAAATCAACAGTTCGATCTTCCTTGATATCGACGGTTCGCTACCTCTTGTGAGCTTTCGAGTGCTGATTGACTCTCAACGTTATCCTCCTCATAGTTTCTTTTGATCTAATGATGCACGACTATCGACGCTTCCCCCTCCAAGGATTCCTACCGTCCGTTCAGGTTCTCAATCACTTCTTGCCAAATATCTTGGCGTCAATTCTTCTAGACTTTACTTCCTCCCTAACTTGAAGGATTTCGAATAATTCGAAAGCTTCGATGGTGTTTTCCCTCCCGAGCTTCTGTTAATGAAATTTTAACTTCACCCTAGCGCACACTTGCCCTCTGCGTGCGAACTCACACTGTTTCTCCCTAAGATTTTAACTTACTCAGTCTCAAAGGGACTCAGCCCTTTTGCGTCTTCCAAAAGACTTTTTGGTGCCCTCTTGGCACACTCTACGCTTGTCTTCTTGAGTCCTTCGAAAAACAAGTTTCCTCTATACGTACTCCTTGCGCTTGATATCCACACCTTGCATATCTCACTGAAGAGAACACTTGAAACTTATTCAATTTCTTCGCAAACTCATTTACTCACCAAGAACATCATACGTTCACAAAACACATAATAACAGTAAACTATGAAACAATATCAACATTGTACAATTGGATCAATTTTCTCTGTTCTATTCATTTCAGATAAAAAAAAAAAAAAAAAAAACATGATTACAACTAGTGTCTTTCACAGACACATTACAACGAAAATTCGTCTAAAGACCAAGAAGTTTCTCTCTCACCTTATTTCTTCTATCTGAAGACATCTCTAACACTTTTTATGTTTTAATGTAACCATTACATCTGGATTCCTCTTTCCGAGACCATCCCAATCACAACTTCCTTGCTCAATTCTAAGCCTTGAGCAAAAATATATGATCCTTTAAAACTTGTGCTTCTTTTTTGATGCACTTCTTATGCAACGATCTCTTTTCTCTGAGCTAATGGCTCTTAGATCTTTATTGGATCCTATCACAAAGTTCCAGGTCTTTAGTATTCTTTTGATGTGGTTTCGAACCAGACGAAACCCACCTGCTTCCTTCCTAACCCTTTTCCCTTCTTAAACATAGTTTTCGAGCACTAGCCCCTGTTCTCTCAGCCCCTGACCCACATGACCATGGGCCATGATCAAGCGCTAGATCAATAGGTGCTTACCCGGGACTTGGGTTTCGAAAGTTTTCAAAGCACAACACAACAATCTCTCGGAGTTCCAGATTACCGAACTCGCGAAGTAGGGCAGATCAACCGTCCACGTCTACTCAACATCTGATGACTGACACTTACTATGGAACCTTAGGCGTCTGAGTTCTGGAACTTCGAGTCTTCGGGACTTCGGAGCTTCGAAGGATCTCACATCCACACATCCGAACTGTTAATC
This sequence comes from Picea mariana, assembly GCA_032191745.1. Lineage (NCBI taxonomy): Eukaryota > Viridiplantae > Streptophyta > Pinopsida > Pinales > Pinaceae > Picea > Picea mariana. The sequence continues at coordinate 182,029 of JASDQU010737139.1, read as the reverse complement.
TCCGAACATTCCCATGTCACCTTTGTTGACATCATTACGTCACATCACTTAACGTTTTCCAATTGCGGGGGCATGCAACGGTGGTTTGGAGTAACCCGCCTTTCATCCCACAATTCTTTTGATGCTGACACATAACCCCTTGGTGAAGCCGCGGTTTGGATTGCGGGATCGCCTTGGAGAATTAACTCCCGTGCAACTTGGGTCCCACTAACCATGCTCGTACGGAGTGCCATGTGGAAGAATACTAGAGACTGACTCGTGGCCCAATCAGATGGGTGTCACACGTCACGTTCCATATGGCATTTCAACCTGCCACAGGCTTGAAACCCACTGACACATGGCACACATACCATGTGTCCATGTCCATCCAAGTGACGTCATCATGATTCACTACTTCAGCTCTTCGGGAGATTTCTCCCTTCACTAATGCGTTTGACCTTTTAACACTGGCTTGATCCAACAATCGAGCTCTCCTCTCCAGATCTATGGTGTAGACCCACTTCGGAGCTTCGGGCTTCGACCCTTCTCTTGTTTCTGACATCAGACTTCACTGAAGTTGCAAAGTCCGAAGGGATTCTGGGTTAACTCCTCTGCACCTTCCCCAGATCTGAGGGTCGTAAGGGATTTCCCTTCCTTCCGAACAGATCCTACGGTGCATAAAAGACTTTGTTACTCTGCGTATTTCCAAAGGAATTCATGGCTAACTGCCTCGCAACACTACCAGATCTGATGGTCATGAAGGATTCTCCTTCTCCCGAACCTATCCTAAGGTCCACATTACTCTGCGGCCCAACACCACTTTTGTCGTGGTTTTACGACACCGCTACTCCTCCTGAGCTTCTTAACACAACCAAGGTAACCTCTTGGCACTCAGGAACATTATGAGGTTCAAAATTGGTTTCTCTAGACACAATTTTCACCTTAAACCTTGGGTCCAATGACCACTTATCCAACCCATCCAGGCTTAGCATTGAAACCATGGGTTAGAACTCGAATTTTGTCTACTTCGACAATAATTCTTTCTGAAACTCTTGCTTCAACTTCCACTAACATGGCCCATCCAGGCTCAGTGTTGTAACCATGGCTCTGATACCATATTGTTGTTAAATTATGACCTTGATTTCTTATGCAGATTAATTCTTTTATTTTCTTCAATACTTTGATTCCAGCTTAATACACTTTAACAATTCCAAATCATAATCGAATAGCAATAATTATGTAGATAAGTAAACATGCATATCAACAACACATATACCTTGGGGAAACCCTATATAGGGAGAAAAACCCCAGCAAACAATATTCCTTTATTGCATTAATAATGTAAGATCTCTTACAAATATCCACCATGAATGTTATGCTCTCAAAGAGCTTGCCGAGATGACTCTGACTTGACAAAGACTTACAAGACCTTGCTGAAATACATCTCTGATATGCTGCCTCTTTATCACTGATGTGGTCCTCTATTACTTCACCCTCAACCTGCATATGAAAACTGTGTTGAAGAGAGGGTTCAACCTCTTCTTATATAGGCTGAAGAGGGGAAGAGGGGAAGCTCGAAATAGTAACCTGATTGCATGCATTAAACATAACTCAGCTTCATGCTTTAGTTCGAACTTAGAACTAAACTTGAGATTGGTTACAACTCAACTTTACACTTTAGTTCGAACTTAGAACTAGACTTAAGACTTTAGTTGCAACTCAACATTACACTTTAGTTCTAAAATAGAACTAGACTCAAGACTTTAGTTGCAACTCAACATTACACTTTAGTTCTAAAATAGAACTAGACTCAAGACTTTAGTTACAACTCAACATTACTAAAATAGAACTAGACTCAAGACTTTAGTTACAACTCAACATTACACTTTATTTCTAACATGGAACTAGACTCAAGACTTTAGTTACAACCCTTGACAAGGCAATTCAAAATTCTCTTCATGGTGGATAATGTTTACACATGCCAATGCTCTAGATCAATACAATTACATCATTTGCAATATTAGGAATATCATTTGTTTCTAGCTCATAGGAATTTTATATTCAACCTAACTTTTGCTAGATTTCTTGACTTTTGCTCATGGCTCACAAGGTTTGACTAGGCTCACAGAGGTTGTATGTTCCCCTTGAATTTTGCACTAGTCTGTCTATGCTCACAGAGGTTGTACATTCCCCCTGACTTTTGCACTAGACTGTCTATGCTCACAAAGGTTGTACGTTCCCCCTGACTTTTGCATTAGACTCACATAGCATCTCGTTTATCCTGACTTTTGGTTTGACTCACAGAGGTTGTACGTTCCCCCTGGCTTTTGTCAATACCTCACAAGACTGGTTGATTCTCCAAATCTCCTTGGCTAGCCTCAGGGTGGCCCATATGGCCTCTCATTGGAGAATGATTGTCGATGCTACCAAATTTAACACTCCCTCTCAGCGAGGGAGTCATTCTTAGCCACACCAAGCTTGTCTCTCAGCTGCACAAACTGTCTCGAGGTCAGAGGTTTGGTCTGGATATCAACTACTTGCTCGCTCATGGCTATGTACTGTAACTTTACATTTTTTCTCTGGACCAAGTCTCGGATGTAGTGGTACCTCATGTCAATATGTTTTGACTTGTCATGAAATACCAGGTTCTCTGTCAATTTTATGCAACTTTGATTATCATAGTGAACCACTGTCGTCTCGAGCTTGTCACCAAACAACCTAGAAACCAATTTTCTGAGCCATACTACTTCTTTGCTAGCATCACTTGTTGCAATGTGCTCAGCCTCTGTTGTACTCTGTACAATGGATCCCTGCTTTCGGCTTGACCAAGAGATCATAGCGGATCCTAAACTGAAGCAGTATCCGGAAGTACTCTTTCAATCCACTGGGCTTCCTGCCCAGTCAGCATCTACATACCCATGCAGAAATAAACCACCACTGGATGTATATCTCATACCATGAGTAATGGTCCCTTTGAGATATCTCAAGATGTGCTTTGCTACCACCCAGTGTCTCTGTGTCGGTTCAGTCATGAACTGACTCATTGCAATCATTGCATATCATAGATATGGCCTAGTGTGGATCATGTACATCAATGATCCAATCAACTGCCTATACATGGTGGGATCCACCAAATCTGAACTTGTATCAGAATCATGCAACTTCCTCAGGTTGGTAATCATCGGAGTAGACATGGATTTGCAATCCATCATACCAAACCTCTTTAGTACATGCATTGTGTATTTTCCTTGTGCCAGAAATATCTCGCCCTGTCTTTGCCACACTTCCAATCCTAGGAAGTAATGCATCAAGCCTAAGTCTTTCATCTCGAATTATGAGGTTAGCTCCCTCTTACACCAGGCTATTAACCCTTCATCTCATGTTAGAAAGAGATCATCAACATACATGATTAGTATAACAGGTTGGTTACCTCTTACCTTGAAGTATAGATTTGCATCATCATCACTTTTCTAAAAGCCCAGGCTTTTAAGAAAGCCATCAATCCTGTCATACCAAACTCTGGGAGTCCGCTTAAGACCATACAGGGCCTTCCTTAGCTTGCATACATGAGTGCCTTTGTTATGTAGTATAAAACCATCTGGTTGTTCCACAAAGACCTCATGTTTAATCTTTCCATTCAAGAATGTTGTTTTTACATCCATCTGATGTAGCTTCCAACCAAGTACAGAAGCTAAAGAAATAATAGCAAGAATGGAGGTATACCTGGCTACAGGAGAAAAAGTCTCTTCGTAGTCGATTCCTTCTTTCTGAGTGAAGCCTCTGGCTACAAATCTTGCTTTGAACTTTTTCACATTTCCATCAGCTGCATGTTTGATCTTATAGATCCATTTGGAAGAAATCACTGATTTGTCTTTTGGCCTTGGCACAATGTCCCAAACATTGTTCTTTATAATAGACTTGTATTCCTCAAGCATGGCATCCTTCCATACTTGTAATTTATTTGCTTCTTCAAATGAAGAAGGTTCGGCATCACTAATGCTGCTCATCAGTGCAACATAGCCTCCAAACCTATGAGGCCTCTTTCTTTCCCTGAAAGTTCCTTTGGGAGCAACTATCCTTTCTGCTTCCTGCACTATTTCTTTAAGCCACCCTGGCTTCCTTTTGGCTGGAGGTTCTTCAAGAATTCTTTTCTAACACTTCAGCGGGTTCTAGGGGCTCATTACTTGGCCCTTCATGAGGTTCCTCCCTCTGATCATCTGACTCTTCATTTTCAGAAGAGGGTGAAGCTGGCTGAACTGCTTCTAAATCCTACTGAAGCTCTCTGGATTTATTAAATGCGTCTTCCTCATGGAAAGTCACATCTCTGCTTACCTCTATTTGCCTATGACCTGGTACATAAATCCTGTAAGCCTTGGAGTTCTCACTGTACCCCACAAACACCCCTTTCTTGCATGAGGGTTTCATCTTTGTTCTCTTTTCCTTAGGGACATGAATATACACAGGACATCCAAATATCCTTAGATGCCCTACTTTAGGTTTGATCCCTAAGAAGACTTCTTTAGGAGTCTTTTCCTTCAAAATAGCATGTGGACATTTTTCTGAATATACACGATAGTGGAGGTATCTTCTTCCCATAAAAAATTTGGCAGATCCTAGCCAAACATCATTGCTTTCACTGCCTCACAAATAGTCATGTTTTTCCTCTCAGCAACACCATTTTGCTGAGGGTTATATGGCACAGTCAACTGTCTCTTGATTCCTGCTGACTTGCAGAAATCCTCAAACTGAATAGATTCAAACTCTCCTCCATTGTCTGTTCTAAGGGTTTTGATGTGTTTCCCTGTCTGTTTTTCAATAAAGGCTTTATATTCTTTGAATTTATCAAATGTGTCACTTTTATCTTTAAGAAAATATATCCAACATTTTCTTGAGTAATCATCAATAAAAATGACATAATACAAACAACCACTGAGTGAGAGAGATGACATGGGACCACATACATCAGAATGAACCAGATCTAAGATGCCCTGAGCTCTATTGTCACTACTAGGAAATGCTTTCTTTATATTTTTACCTAGCATGCATCCCTTACAAATTTCTTTTTTACTAAGAGAAATTTCTTTTTTACCTAGCATGCCACATACCATGTTCTGTAGATCTGGAAGAGCTTTGTAATGAAGATGTCCAAGTCTTATGTGCCACAACTCGCTAGAGCTAGTCGCATCATGAGCCAATTCTTGAACTGAATGTCCTAACACGACGTGCATTCCTCCACTGCGAGTTCCAATGGGTTCTACTGTACTTAAGTGGCTACCTTTAGCCCATAGTAATGCCTTCCTGTCCTTGAATATCAACCACTATCCCTTGTCCTCAAGGGTTGCAACTGATAGTAGATTCTTCTTGAGCCCTGGAACATATAATACTTCATAAACATGAAGTCTATCCCCAGATTCCAATCTGAAGGAGATAGAGTCTACTCCCTCCATCTTGTAACATTTTTCATCCCCAAGCTCGACTTGCTCTGCAAAATATTTTGTCTCGAAATCTAAGAGGATATCCTTGTACCCTATCATGTGCTTTGATGCACCACTATCTACTAACCAAGTTTTCAGCCCCGTGGAAATTGAACTGGATAAGGTAGAAACCAAATAATATTCTTTCCTATTTTCTTGCTCATTAGAAGGAATTTTCTGATTTCTTTTGGATTCATCATCCTCAACAGTTGAGGCATGATGTTTCCCTTTCCTAGGATATTTCTTTCTAAACCAACAATCTTTAGCAAAATGAACCATCTTATTACAACTAAAGCATTTAATCTTAGATGTATCAATATTCTTGCCTTTGAATGTACCTTTGGTGTTTGGCTTCCACTGAGAGCCTTTCTGGAAAGTGCATTTCTTCTTTCCATTGAATATTGATGCTAAAGCTGAGTTCTCTTCTTTCGTTGGCTCGCTCCTGGTAGTTGTGCGACTCTCCTCCTGGAGGCAATAATGCCATAACCTCTAAAACGTGGGATGAATCTCTCTCCCACTTACACTGGATAAGAAGGTCTCCCATGAAGAAGGAAGACTGTAAAAAATGGCCTGCACTAAATCATCATCGTCCACTGTCACCTCTGGGACCAAAAGATGATCTCTAATTTGATCTATACTGGAACAGAAAGATGCCACTGATTCACCTTTCTCTATCTTCAAATACTTAAGCTTATGCTTAAGTGTCTTCTTCTGACTTGGAGCTTGTTTATCATATAGATTCACCAAGGTATCCATACAGTCCTTGGTAGTCATCAATGAAGTCATTGCAGGCATTATACTGTCTTTGACTGAGTCAAAGATGATTCACTTGGCCTTTGCTTGACACTTCCTGAAAGCTGTTCTTCCTGCATTATTCATTGGTTCGTCCACCACTATGGTCACATACTGCTCAAGATCATGATCTTGCAAGATATTTGTTATACAGAGCTTCCACACATTATAGTTGGTAGCTCCTTCGAGCCTATCTTCGGCCCTAACTGAAATGGAGGATGCCATGGTCCTCACACTAAAAACTTAATCAAGCTTGCTTGGATCTGTGTGTACCTGCTGCTGCACTTCAACACGTTTAACACACCCTAAGCTTTGATACCATGTTAAATTACGAGCTTGATTTCTTATGTGAATTGATTCTTTTATTTTCTTCAATACTTTGATTCCAGCTTAATATACTTCAACAATTCCAAATCATAATCGAATAACAATAATTATGTAGATAAGTAAACATGCATATCAACAACACATATACCCTGGGGAAACCCTATACAGGGAGAAAAACCCTAGCAAAAAATATTCTTTTATTGCATTAATAATGTAAGATCTCTTACAAATATCCACCATGAATGTTCTGCTCTCAAAGAGCTTTTCAAGATGACTTTGACCTGACAAAGACTTACAAGACCTTTCTGAAATACACCTCTGATATGCTGCCTCTTTATCACTGATGTGCTCCTCTATTACTTCACCCTCAACCTGCATATGAAAACTGTGTTGCAGAACTGTGTTGAAGAGAGGTTTCGATCTCTTCTTATATAAGCTGAAGAGGGGAAGAGGGGAAGCTCGAAATAGTAACCTGATTGCATGCATTAAACATAACTCAACTTCATGCTTTAGTTTGAACTTAGAACTAGACTTGAGATTGGTTACAACTCAGCTTTACACTTTAGTTCGAACTTAGAACTAGACTTAAGACTTTAGTTGCAACTCAACATTACACTTTAGTTCTAAAATAGAACTAGACTCAAAACTTTAGTTGCAACTCAACATTACACTTTAGTTCTAAAATAGAACTAGGCTCAAGACTTTAGTTGCAACTCAACATTACTAAAATAGAACTAGACTCAAGACTTTAATTGCAACTCAACATTACACTTTAGTTCTAACATGGAACTAGACTCAAGACTTTAGTTACAACACTTGACAAGGCAATTCGAAATTCTCTTCATGGTGGATAATGCTTACACGTGCCAACAGACTAGATCAATACAATTACATCATTTGCAATATTAGGAATATCATTTGTTTCTAGCTCATAGGAATTTTATATTCAACCTAACTTTTGCTAGATACCCTGACTTTTGCTCATGACTCACAAGGTTTGACTAGGCTCACAGAGGTTGTATGTTCCCCCTGACTTTTGCACTAGTCTGTCTATGCTCACAGAGGTTGTACGTTCCCCCTGACTTTTTCACTAGACTGTCTGTGCTCACAGAGGTTGTACATTCCCCCTGGATTTTTTCAATACCTCACAAGACTGGTTGATTCTCCAAATCTCCCTGGCTAGCCTCAAGGTGGCCCATATGGCCTCTCATTGGAGAATGACTGTCGATGCTGCCAAATTTAACAATTGTAACATCCCCGACCACCAACAGGCCAAACAATGCCACCTACACAACCTTAACTTAGCCTTTAAAGCTCTGATACCAAATTGTAGCATCCCCGACTTTCCAGAGAGACCAGGTAAGGCTACCACTGCGGAATATTCACACACACACACACACACATAACATGCATTTTAATCGAAATAAAACACATAACACAGAGTTATTGTTACCATTCAGATTCAAACAAGATTAACAATAAATCCACATTCAACGGAACACATGATAACATTCAAGTATCAATAGCAAAAACATGCATAACATATAAATTAAGCACAGATTGATACTTATCTTTTAGTTGGAGTAAATCCACCAACCACGTGCAAACCTTCCACGAACCTCCCAGCCATAGACCACGCTACTCATCATGCTTAGCAGTGGGTCACCCCCGAGCTGGGACTAAGCTCCACCCAGGGCAAGGGAATCCTAGACTAGGTTGAGGTCACAGGAAACTACACAGTGCAATTGGAAGGGTTCTCTCCAGGAGCCTTCTTACACCCACTACTCACAGACTCTCATTCCTCACATGCCTGTTCCACCCGAGAGTATACACCTTCACAAGCACAGTCCATTGGCGATTCACCTCCATCTCTGGGTCTCGACAACAGGTCAGATCAGGAATTCTTAGAGCTCCATAGTTGGTGCTGGACTCTCTCTCTGGGAGAAAACCACTTCCCAGCAGACTCTCTCATCTGGAGAGTTTTGCTCACAGGCCTGACAACCTGCCTCTTCAACCATGGGCCCGACAACTCGATTCTTCAACCACTTTCGACTCAATTCCCGCAAGGCGAGGACAATAGTAACATTTCAACACTCATTCACACAGGAATGACAAAAGGCAACAAACCACACTCAGTCCAGGCACTGCGTGGCCACAACAACCCACAATTACGACACCACATGACACAGATATATACAGGATGCTCGAGATTCACGAAAGAAGCGTCTTAGTCTGTCAGTTTTCCCATGGGTTATTACTGGGTTCATGACTAGGAAACAATGCAGAGGTCGATTGCAGAGGCAAAACAGGTTTAGATGGGCATCCCAGCGAACTCATGCGGATGTTTGAAGAATGGGAAGAGAACCCAGGCGGACGATGGGAGAATGCAAGAGCGAACCCCCAACACGGCTGACTTCTTCATCTTTAACTCCATGCGCTCAAGTTGACATCTATCTTCCTGGAGCTGCATGTACTCCATTTTGTACACGTTCCTTTTCAAGGAACTTGGGACAACACTTGGTCAATTGACCACCTTAGCCTTTTAGGAAATAGTAATAAATTATTATCCCCTTTAGAGGTAAGCCCTCTAGCTTAGCCCCTAGGCCCACACACTTAGCCTCCTCTCTTACCCAACCTCGTGGAATCTTAGTCCCCCATCACTCTTTCTTCGTGGTCGATCTGCACGCAACGATGTTTATATTTTATTAATGATTTGCATAATTACATATACAAAATCAGGCTCCTGGCCTTTAACACTTAGGCTCTCCGACCTAATAAGCACATAAGCCCACCAACTTATATACACTTGGCTCACCAGCCTATAAACATGGTTACAATTCATAATAATATTGGGGCACTATCGGGGGATATTACAATATGGTCGAATTATGATCATGATCAATGATTTTAAAGAATGTTTCAGTTACGATTATGATTTGGCAAAGTCAAGTTTTCTATTTTTAGTGAATCCGTTGAAGTTATTGTTCTCTTTCAAATAAAACGGATTCATGATTCTAGGAGGAAGTATTTCGACCATAGCAGCCAAGGGTGACATTAGTTTTCTATATATGGGGATCATTTTCATGTAAACAGGGTTGGTTGGCAAAATTGGTAAACGACAACTATTGTATGTAATTTGAGTTTTTTGATTGAAACTTAATGCAAAGGTCCTGTAACTTGATGAAAAGATTCTAGTTGTAGCAGTCAGATGTATTGTGCCTCTTTCTTTGTGTATGTGCTTCCTGTCATCTTTATTCATATCTTTTCTGTCTATTTCGGAACGAAATTTCGAACCTATGGATTCGTTGCGCAATGCCCCTTGTTCGCGCCACTTAGAAAAAATGTTTTCTTCTAAAGATAACTTTGAATTCGCCCGCAACAGTGCTACGAGTTACTTTTTGTGTTTTTCTCCCTACCAGACATTACGGTTTTACACTGAAGACTGTTGCTCTCCTATCCTTATCTTCTCAGGTTTAGTCACTGAGTCGTCATTTGTTTCTGTTGTTTCCTCGAATCGACTCTATAGCCCGAGGTCTTTCCATCTTACGCCAATGAAACCAGAACTTATTTTGCAAAGGTGTTAAATCTAGCCAATAGCTTTAAATCTATATCCCGCACTGAGACCGTGTCTCCCGAGAGAGCCCTCTCCAAATCCAAAAGGCTAGTTTCGGGTTTCAAAGTTGTTTGAAACAATTACCTTCGTCGTCTGTTTATCAGCCGAACAAATTTACGGAGTGCTAACATTTTGGCATCGTTGCCGAGGATGAAATTGAAAATTTTTCCCTCGGAAAGAACGACATGGTTGAGTTCTGAGGTCTGAGAGCAGCAAACACTTAGGCACATATTGGTTGTATTTTTTCTCTGGTGACTCCACACATCAGAATATCAATTGAAGGTGATTCCACTAGTAGAATAATCTAGAGCTAAATTTTTCATGGCGACTCCAATCAAGCTTCAAATGCGATTCAAAGACTCCACTGGAGAATGAGACCTATTGAAAGAGATATGGAAGAGTAGTATGGAAAAATAAGGTACTCGAGCTTAAGTTTAGTTCAAGAAGTACTTTTCTATTTTATCAATATCTTCTTGTCCTTTCCTGAGGTTTTCAAAAGAATATTTCTTCACTTACTGCATTCAAGTGAAGCCCAGAGATCTACCCTTGTATATCCTCCATGGAAAACTGTAGGTATACCTTCTTCTTCTTGTATAACCGATATTCACCAAGCTCCTTCCTCTAAGTCATGATTTTCATGATCATTCTTGTGAGCTTAATGAAACCAAAGTTGAACTTGTACCTTCTGTTCTTAATCCTACACCCTTCAAGATTCAGAAAAGATACATTCCTCTTAAATTTCTTTCCATCCTTCATGACTTTCCTCTGAAACATAATAAGTACCTTCTTTGGTTCGATGGAGAGCTTGATGGAAAGTCAGCTGAAAAACATATTCAGGTCTTTGAGCATTTCATAGGCCTTTTTGAGATCGAACATGATGATGTGTCTATGAGGGCCTTTTCTCAGTCCTTACAAGGAGATGCCAAAGCATGGTTCAGACATGTGCAGTGTCAGTCAATTATCTCATGGGATGAACTAAGGGAAGCTTTCCGTAGGTTTTGGGGTGAGAGAAAGTCATGGGATCTACTCCTTTCAGAGTTTTATGCCATGAAAAGAATGAAATATGAAACCATCTCAAATTTCAGCAAGAGGTTTGCTAGTATTTATTATAAACTGCCTAAAGAAGTCCAACCTCCTAAAGTTGCTGCCATTCTCCATTATGTAACAACCTTTCAATCAGACTTATCTCTTTTGATGGAGAGGAAGTCTATGTCTTTGCAGAAGATGTTAAACAATGCTCAGGAGGTTGAAGACAATATTCAAGCATGTAAACAGATTCAAAATGAGGAGTTGGATGCTAAAGAACATGACAATGAATATGAACATAGAACAATTGATTTGAATCTTGAGAAGAGGGTTAATAATATCATATATCCTCTTGAAGCTTTAAATGTTGATGATTTTGCAAAGGATTATATTCCACTTATTGAAAAAGAAGGTGCTAATTTATCTTTTGATCCATCTCATGATAAGCATGGGGCTGATTGTTTTATGTATTCATTTGTAGATAGTCAAGAAAATGAATTTGCAAATCAGCTTATTGAAGAGTAGGTTGATGTCCCAAGCTTTTTCTTGTTAGATGACATTGTAGATGTTACTGATTTGTCTATATATGATGAATATGATGATGCTGATTATGATGTTGAAATCCTAGAACAACCAACTGCATGTTCTCTATAAGAAAATGTTCCTTTTCAACAGTGTAATGAGAGCAATCAACCTACATATCACAGTTACAAAGAATAATATGAAGAAAGTACTGAATCAACTGAAGGAAATTTTTTACTTTTATGCTTTGCTTCGTTTAAATTGTTGAAAGAAAATTTAAAGATCATCACTAAGGCAGAGGAATGTGTGCTGATGAAAAATCACACTGATTCATGGGAAACAATTGACAAGAAATCACACCAATTTTCTCATGTGTTTAATGACCCTGTTTCTTGTTATATGGAAGGTTTTATCAGTTCAAAATAGTCATTGTTCTAAGATGAATCTGAAAATGATTGTTTTCAACAACCCAAAGAAATTGGCAAATATGCATATGAAAACAATGAAGAAAAAGAAGAAAGTTTTGAATTAGGTGAAAGAATTTTGCCATTGTGTTTTGTGTCTTTCATATTGCCGAAGAAAAATGTTCATAATGTTTCAAATAAAAAATACTCTAGGTGTGATGTTGAATATGGAGAAATCAATGGACTTGCCAATGAAAGTTATCTTCCATTATGCTTTTCTTCCTTTGAATTGTTGAAAGAAGATCATGAGATAACATATGAAGCATTGAAGTTTGACTGCATTCAAAGTGACGTTGTTCTACATGAGAAAATTGTTATCAATAAAGAGGACCAACAACCTTCTCATACCTTTAATGACCCCATTGTTATTACATGGAAGGGTATTCCAATTTAGACTTGCAGCATGTGATCAACTATCATCTTGGAAATAAATACGATGGTGAATCAACGTCAATGTTAGATATGGATTGCTTGCCACTAGGGGTTTCATTTCAGCCAACACTGTCTTCTTATTTAGAAGATTGTTATTTCCAGCAGTCTCAACATATTTTTCAGCCCTTTTGTGGTAATCAATAGGTTGAATTACATGAAAACAAGGATGCAGTGGAAGGGGTGAAACATGATTGTTGTTCTATGCATGTTTTGGAGGATCCATTTGCAGTTTTGTTGGAGGCGGAAAACAATTTCAATGTTTTTGATTTTTTGAGATTTAAATGTATAGATAAATTTTTGAATGACTTATCAGTAAACAAGCTTTGGAGCAAGCATGTGCAGAGAAAGAAAAACGTGGATAAAGTGCTTGCATGGTTTCATTGGCATTTTGATTTCACTTGATTAACATCGTTTTTAGCAGTTAGGGTAGGTAGGAGTGCAAATAAGCTTGATACTACGAGCATTTATTTTAACAATCTGCAGTTTTCATTTTCATTTTCATCTTAGTTTCAGTTTTTAGTTTGGAGCATATATAGTTTTGGGTTTTTTGCGGATGCAGGTTACAAGTTACAATTGGAAAGTTGAGTTTGGGAGAAGCCCAATGGATTGGCACATGGTCTATTGTTCTTTGCTACCTCATAGGGATGATAGCATCCCCGTTGGAGCTAGCTATTAGCACCATGATTTTCATGGCTAAGGTTAGAGGTTTGTCAACAATTTTGCAAAGTCATGCATGTTAGCACCCATATTGTTTTTATGACTGGCATCATCTAACATCTCAAAGGGTCAGTTTCAAAAGGAAGCTTATCATTTATTTGTTCCATTTCCATTTGCGACTGTGCGGTGAAAATTTGCTACACGCTGCGCATAGCACTTCGTCATGCAAATGACTCTGTCACGCAGTGGATTTCTTCACGCAGTGAATTTCGTCGCACAGTGGATGTTGCCGCACATAGGATGTTGTTGCGCAATGGATTTTTCTGTGCATAGGCTACAGGTCGCACTGTGCAAATGACTGGTTTAGTGGTCAATTGCAATATCAATTTCTGACCATCTGGAGAGGAATTTCGAATATCCCCGAGAGTTTTTTGTCGAGGACAAACAAAATAATAAAAACCTCTCTCAAATTTGAAAAATGTGTCACGGATTGGGAGATTCCAAGGAATATTTGAGCCCTATTTTTCAGTTTTCATGATTTGCTGTTCGAGACATTTTTTTGAGACATGTATTCCGGCCAGCTGGAGATGAATTTAAAGAAACCGAGAGAGGTTTTTCTTTATAATGAGATTAAATACAAAAACCTCTCTCAGTTTCGGAAAATACATTTTTATTAGTGATATATGATGTCATATTTAACAACTATTTTCCCAATTTGCTGTGCAATCCGCTGCATTTTTTTGTTGTAGGTTACTGTTGCGTAGCAGACTTGTTGTGCAAGGGTGACAGAGTGCCCAACAGTGCATAGGACGACTCATCACAACCATATGGTCGAATTCTGATCATGATCAATGATTGTAAAGAATATTTCAGTTATGATTATGATTTGATAAAGTCAGGTTTTCTATTTTTAGTGAATCCGTTGAAGTTATTGTTCTCTTTCAAAGAAAACGGATCCATGATTCTAGGAGGAAGTAGTTCAATCATAACAGCCAAGGGTGACATTAGTTTTCTATATATGGGGATCATTTTCATGTAAACAGGGTTGGTTGGAAAAATTGGTAAACGATAACTATTGTATGTAATTTGAGTTTTTTGACTGAAACTTAATGCAAAGGTCCTGTAACTTGATGAAAATATTCTAGTTGTAGTAGTCAGATGTATTGTGCCTCTTTCTTTGTGTATGTGAATCCTGTCATATTTATTCATATCTTTTTCATTCTATTTCAGAATGAAATTTTGAACCTGTGGGTTCGCTGCGCAATGCCCCTTGTTCGCGCCACTTAGACGAAACGTTTTCTTTTAAATCTAACTCTAAATTCGCCCGCATCGGCTCTCCGAGTTAATTTCTGTGTTTTTCTCCCTGCCACACATTATGGTTTTACACTAAAGACTGTTGCTCACCTAGCCTTATCCTCTCAGTTTCAGTCATCGAGTCATTTGTTTCCGTTGTTTCCTCAAATCGACTCCATAGCCCGAGGTCTTGCCATCTTACGCCAATGAAACCAGAACTTATTTCACAAAGGTGTTAAATCTAGCCAAGAGATTTAAAGCCATATCCTGTGCTAAGACCGTGTCTCCCAAGAGAGCCCTTTCCAGATCCGAAAGGCTAGTTTCGGGTCTCAAAGTTGGTTGAAACAGTTACCTTCGTCGTCTGTTTATCAGCCGAACATATTTACAGAGTGCTAATACATCGTATGATAGATTATTCATATTACATGAAATATATTTCTTTTCTTCAAGTCTCAAACTTTTCATATTCTCATCGGTCCTTAACGAGTGGTTGGGAATGGGCAACATATCTAGCTCAATTAGAAAATGATGATATGAAAGAGAAGATTGCAAATGCTAGGTTTTTGTCATTATCTTTGGATGAGGTTACACCTATTGATAATACTTCATGGATCTGCATGTGTATTTATATGGTGAATGACCATATTAGACATTCCTATCTACTCAAGATTCATAAAATGAGGGAGAATTCTAGAATTGAAAATATTTATGAACATGCTATTAATATTTTGAAGGAAATTAGTTGTACCATATGGATCATTTAATGATCACAAAATGTAGGTATGTGTTGGAGTAGATGGAGCAACAATAATGCAAGGACAAAGGAATGACCTTTGCGTTAGACTACAACTATCAACTTCATCGTTTATGTTAAGTATTCATTTTATGGATCATAGGATGAATCTTGCATTTAAAATAGTAAACAATTTCCCATCGATTTCAAAAATTGAAGATCTTGTATGGGAGGCTGATGCATACTTTTGTTGTAGACCCAAACGATTTTTGGAGTTATAAAAATTTGTTGACGATGTTAAAAATGAAAACACACTATTAAAATATGTTGATACAAGATGGATCTCATTGAATGGACCAACTGAAATATTATTTAGTGAGTACCAGTCCTTGGTAGGGGTGATGTATGAACATCACTTTATTGTAGATAGAGTTCAAGATTTTATCTTTCGGCTAACTGACATAGAGACATTATTAAGATTGATTGGGATTCTACCTATGCTAGATGAAATGAATGTCCTCATGAAAATGTCTAAAAGTTGCACAATGTATACTACAGAATACATAAATGCATGAAAATTTGCATCCCCTTCATTGGATAATTTGTATACAATGCTAGAGCCTTTGTAGGTCCACAAATTAAAAATTGGACTACGATTATTGATATAGAAAATAATTAAATTTTTTTGAAGTTTGATTAAAAATGGATACTATGTATGGCGGTGCGTGGGTATATGGTTCCTTTTCATTATATTGGTTAGACAAGATGAACTGCGAAAGAGTGCCCTGTGTAAAGAGACTTGTTGACCGCTTATCCAACTAGGGGGTCAACTCCATGTGCCATGAAGAGATGCATCATCAGATGCTAATTTGTCGAAGATTATTTGGTTCTACAGGGCATTTTTGGCCTCAACACTTCTTTTTGTACATGTAATTTCTGCACCCCTGCGTGGGTTAATAATGTAATAGGTCTGCATGAGTCATATTTAGGTCAGTTACCTTGGGATGGGTTCATAGGGAGAGTTTCTTTCATCGAGGGTTTTTTATCCTCAGGTTATCAATTAGGCTTTTTAGCCTTGTTGATTTCCCTTGAGTTTTTCCCTCACACTTGCAATAATTCCTCCAAAGTGATGAAGGGAATTCTAATGGGCTTATATTTTGGTAACTATTGTTTAGGAATGATGTAAATGACCATGTATGACATCTTAGAAAGTTTCGCGGAATTTCGATGAGTATAGATTATTTTTTTTAATTAATTAAATTTTCCTAAGTTTGGAGGTTTAATTAATTAATTAATTAATTATTTTTGAGAAAATATTGTAAAAACTAGGTCCTTGGGATTTTGATAGGGGTATTTGTGCTCAAAAAAAATGTAAAGACACCCCCTACACCCTTGGACCAAGTTTCAGCTCAGTCGGACAACTTTTGATAGGTGTTTGTCCACCAGGAGTCTCAGTCAGTCAAAACAACAATTTTAATTGCTAAATCATGACATAGGAAAAATGTCATTTTTATAATTTTGAGAAAATGGGGTAAAGTAATGATGGAAAAGTGTGAGAGAGATTTTTCCTAACCTTTTCCAACCCTCACATCACCCCCTCACCTAGTGTTAAGAACCTTAATAGATCTATAAATATAATCACCACAAATACTGAATACACAATAGATCCACAGAGTAAGATAGAAGAAACCACACTTTATTATTACCAAACCCTTGAGGTAGGGCAACACCATACAATGGATCCTATTATGGAATGTATCCTCTCCTGTTCACTTGCCTCTTCGAGGGGGCATCCTCCTATTGAGATATCGCTCCAAATACAATAATTATTTTCATATCCCATTACATTGCTTGAACCCCTTTATATAGTGCTACCATCACCTAAGAACATTTTAGAGAAGGAATCTTCTAGAAGTAGAACCTTCTAAGAAGTCCCCTTACATTTATTATATCTAATTACCCATTTATTATATCTAACTACCATAGTGGGCCTTATTTAATAATATAGTGGATCTAGTCCACCTTACATTGAATGGTCTCCACTATCATCACTATGGGCCCTCTGGGCCCCTCCACTACTTTTCTAGCTACCTTACATTCCATCCCCCTTATGAAAGCGTTGTCCTCAACGCTTGATGTACAACCATATACCAGTGTCCCATGGATAATTGTGGACTATAATGCTGAAGAAGACTGAAGAACCAAAGTCCTATGTAGAAAGGAAAGCCATCATGCTGAAGTAGTCCAACCGCCATTGTAAATTAGGGTCACATGTCCAAGTGCTCATGTGAACTCCACACGGAAGATATCGGTACCCAATAACCAACTGAAAATTATGTTCCCAATACTGACACCTATCATGTGGATCCAAATAAGAATATTCATCCACATAGTGGGAGAGGATCAAAGATGAATCTGGAAGAAACAATACCATTGTAAAATATGCAGAATGAAAGCTGGTAACTAACTCCTGATGTGGGACATTGATGTTCTCTACAGAAGGTGGAGTAGAGTCATCAAATAAAATATGGAAGTGGTTGTCATCCCAGAAATGACAACTATCCATATACCAATCATCACAATCGGCCTCAAAATCATACCAATCATATATTTCTTGATTATATTCATCCCTGAGGCCCTCCATAAGAAATCTCTCCTGCATGTTATTCAATGAATCTTGAATACTACGAAAATTATCATTGAGACCGTCTGTGAGACCATGTACAAATACATCCAATCTGTCATCCAATGTGTGAAACAATTGGGCTTTGAATGATTCAAGAATTTCTTTCAGGTTTTGAGAAGAAATATCTATCTGAGCACCCTATGAACTCTTTAGCCCCTCAACCATCATGAAAAAAAACCAAAAATAGACCCAATAAGTTACGACAGAAAATCGCGGCTTTTTCTGGAAAAACCCTAAAAAACTGTTGAAGTTAAAATGCCCATAACTTCACTTCCTGGACTCCGTTTTGGCTGATTGTTTTTTTGAAATTGGGTGAAATTCTGAGAGGAACTCAGATCTGTAACTTATTTGGGCAAATTCAACCTTCAGATGCTACATAAATAAAAAAAAACTCTCGCCGCCATCCGCGGAAAAAATCCTGAAAATTTACAAATTTTAAAACTTCAATATCTTGACTTCCCGGACTCCGTTTCGGACGATTTTTTTTTTTTTAACTTTGGTGTTTTTTTGAGAGGAAATTAGATATACAACCCTTTTCTGTAAAATTTGTACAGAAATATACCGAAAAATTCGATAATTTTGTGCCCTTCTTTTTTCTTCTCCGAAAAAAAAAACCTGCAAAAATAAAAAATATTTGCTCACAATGTCTGCCCAAGGAAAGTCCTCTAATACCAATTGTTAAGAACCTGAATAGATCTACAAATATAATCACCACAAATATTGAATACACAATAGATCCACAGAGCAAGATAGAAGAAGCCACACTTTATTATTACCAAACCCTTGAGGTAGGGCAACACCATACAATGGATCCTATTATGGAAGGGATCCTCTCCTGTTCACTTGCCTCTTCGAGGGGGCATCCTCCTATTGAGCTACCGCTCCAAATACAATAATTATTTTCATATCCCATTACATTGCTTGAACTCCTTTATATAGTGCTACCATCACCTAAGAACATTCTAGAGAATGAATTTTCTAGAAGTAGAACCTTCTAAGAAGTCCTCTTACATTTATTATATCTAATTACCCATTTATTATATCTAACTACCATAGTGAGCCTTATTTAATAATATAATGGACCCAGTCCACCTTACATTGAATGGTCTCCACTATCATCACTATGGGCCCTCTGGGCCCCTTCACTACCTCTCTAGCTACCTTACACCTAGCTATTAAGCAAAAACATCACTTTTTCTAGAGTGGTGTGCCTCCCTTCTAAAAAGTGTCCAAAAAGTGAAAAAATAATAAAACGATTAACGAGAGACTTATTATATCCCTTGGTTTGCCTCCCTAGATCCTACAACTCATCATTTCACTTATCAAAGCCTTTCCAACTTACTCCAACTCATTTCCACTTCATCCATCCATGCCAAAACCCTAACTTACCAAAACCTTAAAAGTGACTTTTCTTTGATGTGTAACACTTGTAACTCATCCAAGAGAGGTAGATTTTCCTTCCCAAGTATAAATAGAACCCCTCCCTCCCTCATTTATTCACCATATCCTGAGCTATTGTTATGCTACTTGATTTTCACCACTCTCTCTCTCTTTCTTGTCCATCTTTCATCCATGTTTTGACTCTTAGGGTTTTGGAGCAAGTATTTCTCCAAGATCCATTTTCACCACTCTCTCTCTCTTTCTTGTCCATCTTTCATCCATGTTTTGGCTCTTAGGGTTTTGGAGCAAGTATTTCTCCAAGATCCATTTTTGAGTAATAAAAGAGAAACTTTGGAGGATATTGGAAGAGCAACGAGTATTCTTGTTCTTGCTTACACATGAGGTAATATTGTTAATTTGGCATGGTGGTTGCATAGAGTGGATTCTTGGGTAAAGTGTTTTACTTGGGTAGATTATATATGTGGGTTTGCTAATAGGGTGAAAGTATTTCATTTTGTTAGCATATTCAACCATATTATCTTCTTTTATGCATCACATATTGTCAAGTTTTGTAGGTTTGGCTTCAAGGGTTTTGTTGGGATTGCCTCAAGGAAGAGTCCTCCCTCAAAGCACACTAAAACTCCTTATTTCTCATTCTTTATTCATTCTTTCATTGTTGTTCATTCCATATATTATTTCAGCTAGCCTAACATAATGGATTGGTCATTTTAATCCATTTTTATGAGAAAAATTTATGCCCTAAAAACATAAATTTTTCTTCACATTGTTGGTTGTGTGTAGCTTTTCCAGCAATCACAGCTTGCTGGTTTTTTGCAGGTTTGTAACAGGTTGAGGGGTTTATTCTACCCAAAATCATCCACACAACACTCCAAGACCCTTCTCTTCAAGTGGGTAATAAATCTCAACCTCCCTTCTTTCCTTTTTAGCTTCTTGTGCATAGATCTACTCCCTTTTGCTGATTTTTAGTGGCTCATAGCTTGGGAGGAGAATTGGTACGACCTACCTCCCACGTGTGGGTTTAGGGTTAGCTTGTTTCAAGTGTTTTCTCATTTCTAAGTCGTCTTCTAAGCTAGGACGTGGGGTTAGTGAGCATATTGTTAATATTTGTGTTTCTTACTCTCCTCTCAATCTCTTTAGCACAATAAAGGTAGGCTTGCTTCCACCTTGTGTCATTGAGTAGTTTGTCTTGCTTTTCCTTTTCTCTTTCAAGTTTTTCTAATTTTAATAATTGCCTACACCTTGTGAGAGAAACCCCCAAAATCATAAGGCTAGGATAAGTAATGTGTTGATGGGTTTCTAATGCTTTAATGGTTAAAATACTCTAGATCTAGATCTTTTCACACATTAGTCCTTAGCTTAAGCCCTTGGGGCATAATCAACTTGCTTAAATATACTTGCATGCTATAAGCTATCTTAATATCCATCTTGTTTACATGCTCTAATCCAACACACTAAATGGTTTAATGCTTTGATGGTATACTAAGTGGTTTTCTTTTTCATGCTATTTCACACTTAAGGCCATTTGCCATCACTTAAGTTAATGTATTGTTGGACAAGTTGATAGTGTAGGAACACATCTAAAGTTGCAAGCTTTTTCTTTCACACTTAATGATTTTCTCTTAATGCTTCAACAAACATAAGATAAGTGGTGATAAACTTAAATCTTCTTCCTTTTCTTTGGCAAATTTTTCTTGCCCTTGTGCATTAGTATTCTTTCATAACAAGATTTCATATTAATGGTGATAAACTAAATCGTTATTCAGCTTGCTCTTACATCTTTTATATGTGTTAAAGTGCTTCATTTTCATGCTTAAATAACACATTTTATAAGATGCAATAAGTTTCGGTTTTGACATTAAATCATCAATTAAAGGAAACTAAAAGTCACCAAAACACTCTCTAATACACCTAAAAGTCTAACCAATTGATATATATATTTAATATACTTAATAGGGTACCTTGAACCACCTTCTTCACCATCTAAAATGGGGATTGAGGAGGGCAACGAGAGGTGCTAGGCCGAGGACAGTATCATGATGCGTGACGTCCTTTCTGTAAAAAGTCAATTTTTAGGGTTGACCTGTGATGCTAGGGTAAGCCTTGTTGCCTCACTTCTTGAGCATCCAACAACCATTTGGAAATCAGGGAAGGAAGTTTTGGGTTAAACATCTAATAAGGGTAATTAAAATCTTTGCATAAATCTTAACAACCCTTAACTCACTAAGCAAATAAACCTTTGTTTAATTTAATTCATCTTGTAGTTTAATACTTGCAACTTAATCATCTACAAGTAATACTTTGGGTTTAATCAACTAAGTGTCGTAATCATTACGGAACACTTGTGCTTAGAATTTCTAAATCTTCCAGGTATCCTGGTAAATTGTGAATGTTGATGATAAGCTTAATGTGCTGATGACGCTAATGCCTTGATCTTCTTTAATTCCTGCACATCTAAACAAAACATAGTTAGTTTGTTGTGTTGTATCATTGTATTTCTAGCATTTAGTTGACCCCTTGCCCAACCTTAGGCACTAGTCTTAGTTGACCTAGGGAAAGAATTGCTTGACATAGAAACTTTTGCATCTTGCATTGTTGCCTTTGCATCATAGGTTAGACTCCCCCTAAACCTTAACTAATTAAAACATACTCCTAGAACTTAACGTAAATCTGATTTAGAAACTAGGGTCTACCCCCCTTGGCTTCCCTAGGAGTAAGCCTAGATGGAAGAGGTTCAAGCCAAAGTGACAACGTGAGCTTTGAACCTATGCATTGTGCCTCCAAGGACACACTAAGTGAGTAGGACTTGGATCACATTTGCAAGTGTGTATAAGGACGACAACATCTTTGGCACCGTTGCCCGAGATAAGTCATTTATCCTTGGTCAAAACGACTTAACTTAATTTTTTGAGAACTAAACAATAAAAAACTTTAGTCCCTAAAATTCTTTGAAATTTCATTGGTTAGCTTTGTGTGATTCCTTTCCAAGTGGCGACTACATTGAAAATTTTTTTCAAGTATACTGCAAGGAGCAATCCTTGTGGGATGCTTGAAAGTCTTAGAGAAGAAACACCCATTGATATCCAATTCTTGTTCCAACTTAATAATTTAACTTTTGTTTTCCTTCTTGTTTTTGCTTTGTTTGATGCTCTTGTTTGTTTGATAAACTTGGTCATCTGGTGAATCCACTCTAAAATAATTTTACAAAGTGTTCTTCAAGAAGGAACTCACGACTTGTTTGCTTCATCTTTGAAATTGGAAAGGCTTTTGGATGAATCTAGCATGTTTCCCTTCTTGTTGGATCCTTAGTAATCTTTTGGGTCCCATTTGTTTTTCTTTTTCAATGAGCGAATTCACGAAACCTTTTGATTTTTCAAAAATAGTTGGTTATCCTAATGATATACCTGAAGATGTTGTTGACAATGTGCTTGAATTTCATGAGGGTGGTGATGTTTGTGCTCATGTCAAGGCCTTTTGGAAATTAATTGATGGTTGGCATGATCCACCTATCTATGAGGATGCTCTTATGAAATTGTTCTCCTAGACTCTTTTGGAGGGCGAGGGATCTTGTTGTGATTGGTTTATTCTTCATGAAGATAATTCAATCAAGACCATATGGGATTTTCTGCATGACTTTTTGAAAATATTTGGGGAGGATCGGGATGAAATTTACAATGAGTTGACTGATGATTTTATGGAAAAATGGAAGAGGAAAAATCTTCCAGATAGAGAAACAATCAGTTCATATATAGAGATAGATACTCCACTAGATCCCATTGAGGAGCTTAAGGAAATAATTTTGAACATGCAGTATGCCCATACTAAACAGCTTGAGGCCATACAATTGACACACACCAAACAATGTGAAGCCATGAACGAACAAATTACGACCATGGGAGATCAATTGGGGATCAGGGAGGCTGATTGTAAGGTAGCTAGAGAGGTAGTGGGGGCGCCCAGAGGGCCCATAGTGATAATAGTGGAGGTCATTCAATGTAAGGTGGACTAGGTCCACTATATTATTAAATAAGGCCACTATGGTAGTTAGATATAATAAATGGGTAATTAGATATAATAAATGTAAGAGGACTTCTTAGAAGGTTCTACTTTTAGAAGATTCCTCCTCTAGAATGTTCTTAGGTGATGGTAGCACTATATAAAGGGGTTCAAGCAATGTAATGAGACATGAAGAGAAATGTTGTATTTGGAGCGGTAGCTCAATAGGAGGATGCTCCATCGAAGAGGCAAGTGAACAGGATAGGATCCCTTCCATAATAGGATCCATTGTATGGTGTTGCCCTACCTCAAGGGTTTTCTCTATTTTTTGTGTTTATGTTATGGTGAATGGTTTATG
>JASDQU010737139.1:128600-138827 GCA_032191745.1 Picea mariana | reverse complement strand
TCCTACTGGAGAGGTGTGCAATTCCAATAGTACCTTTTCGTTTGAGCTCTGAGTTCTTACACAAAAATAAGCCATCTTTGTACCATAGTGAATCATTTTTCCATCTAAATGTATCTGATGCACTGGAATCCTGCTGCAACGTTTTAATGAGAGTCCACACTTTTTCATCATTCTTCCATTCATCCCTTGCTTCTATTATCCAATCGGGTTGGATGATTGAGATAGCACAGAGAAAGGCTTCAACATCTTCATCCTTTCTTGAGAGTGTATCTACCACAACATTTTGCTTCCCCTTTTTATGGATGATTTCAAAATCATAACCTAATATCTTAGTTACCCATTTTTGTTGTTCTTCTGAAGATAGTCTTTGTTCCAAGAAGTATTTAAGACTATCATGATCTGTTTTGACCTTGACATTCCTACCTATTGGGTAAGCACACCATTTCTTCAATGCATGTAGTATTGACATCATTTCCTTCTCATAAATGGGTTTGTGTAATTCCTTTCCCTTGAGTGGCCGACTTTCAAAAGCCAGGGGCCTTCCTTCTTGCATTAGGACAACACCAGTTCCATTTCTCAAGGCATCACATTCCACAATAAAGGTTTTTGTGAAGTCTGGAGTGGTCAAGACAGGAGCTTTGCAAATCACCTCTTTAAGTTGTTCAAAATATTTAGTTGCCTCTGGAGTCCATGAAAATGCATCCTTCTTAGTTAGTGCTGTTAAAGGTGCTGCTATTCTTCCATAGTGCCAAACAAACTTGCGGTAGTAACCTTGCAAACCCAAAAATCGTCTAAGATTCTTCAATGTTTTGGGAATCGTCCAGCCCATCATGGCCTTAATCTTGTTAGGGTCTACCTTGACACCTTCATGAGATACAATATGACCCAAATACTCTACCTCCTTCACTCCAAAGAAACATTTGGATGGTTTGGCATATAGTTGTTGCTCCTTTAGTAGTTGTAGCACCTTGTCAAGATGTCGCACATGGTCCTCCCAATACTTGCTATAGATTAGTATATCATCAAAAAACACTAACACAAATTTTGAAGGAAGGGCTTGAAAATGGAATTCATCAACCCTTGGAATGTGGAAGGTGCATTTGTAAGGCCAAAAGGAATGACCAAAAATTCATAATGGCCTTCATGAGTTCGGAATGTTGTTTTTGGGATATCTTCTTCCTTCATTCTAATCTGATAATACCTTGAACGGAGATCCAATTTTGTGAAATTGATTGCTCCATGTAGTTCATCTAACAATTCATCAATGAAGGGAATGGGAAACTTATCTTTAATAGCGATCTTGTTGAGCTCTCTATAATCTGGACATATACGCCATGAGTTATGTTTCTTGAATACCGTTACCATTGGTGCAGAGTAAGAACTTTGGCTAGGTCTAATAATGCCAGCCTCTAACATTTCTTCAACCATGCGCTCAATTTCACTCTTCTAAGTGTAAGGGTATCTGTATGGCCTGATGTTAGGAGGAACACTCCCAGGAATTAGGTGAATTTCATGATCATGATTTTGAGTGGGTGGAAGACCTTTACGAATATCTTCAAATACTTTGGAATTCTTATCAATGATCCCTTGGATATCTTGAGGAATAGATGGCTTAGATGCTTGAACATCTAGTGAGTATAGTTGTGCAATAATGCCTTGATGCCCCTTTTTCAATAATTTTGTCATGCCATTAGAGCTTATCAACTTACCGGGTTTCCCTATGATACCTCTTAACTCAATATCTTTTCCTTCCAATTAAAATTTCATGAAAAGTTCTTGAAAATTAAAATCCACTATTCCTAATGATTGTAACCATTGGATTCCTAGTACAACATCTGCACCACCCATGGGTATAGAAATCATTGGACTATTCATTACATATTCCCCCATAGTAAGATTGATATTATTACATTTTCCTGAGCAATTGATAGTTCCTCCATCTGCAATCATTGCTTGAAACTCTGGCGCTGGATATACAAAGCAATTGAGAGATTTGGCTAATTTATAGTGAATTAAATTATGAGTACTGCCAGAATCAATTAGGACTATTACCTTTATCTTTTTGATGTATCCTTCAATTTTGAGGGTTTGAGGAGTGATAATTCAAGCCAATGCATTCCATGATATTGTGGGAGTCAACTCTTCAGGTGAAATTGCTTCTACGTTTTCATCTTGAGATGGTTCTTGTTCTTGTTCTTCTTCCTCTTCACAATCTATGTAGAATAATTTATTCTCACCACACTTATGTCCCTTACTGTACTTGTTGTCATAATGAAAGCATAAACTTTTTGCTTTTCTTTCCTCCAATTGTTGAGGTGTTTTAGAAGAAGGAGCATTGTTCTCTCTATAGATGTTAGGATTATTCCTTCTAGTAGCCATAGCCATATTTTTACTTTCAACATTTCTTGCCACCTTAAATGCATTCTCCAATGAATTGGGTTCCCAAAGGCGAACCTCATGTTGAATGTTATCCTTTAAAGTTCCTATTAATACATCAATCAAGTGCTCATTTGGAAAATCTGTTACCTTTATATTCAATCTTTGGAAGTTCTCAATGTGCTCGGTAACTGAACCCTTTTGCTTGAGATTTATCAATTGGCTAAAGAAGGTATTTCTCCTTGTATCCTCATAGTGTGCTATCATTTCTTCTGTGAAAATTGTCTAAGTGACGAGTGATTTGCAAGAACAAATCCATCGATACCATACAAATTGATTGGGTTCTAAATATAAAGAAGCAATTCGTACCTTTTATGTATGTGACACATTATGTAGATCAAAGAATTGCTCCATCTAAAGTATCCATGTGATTGGGTCCTTGCCATCAAACTTCCTCATATCGATATTAGGAACATTTTTTCTCTTCAACCCAAAGTTGGAGTTTCTCCAATATTGATTCACCTTCCTTATGTCCTCATCATGAATTTCATGGGATGCATTTTCACTTTCAGGTGTCTTCTCTATTACGAAATTTTTCAATACTTCCATTATCTCCTCTTTTAAACCATCCATCATAGTATTTATTGCCTCCAACTTAGCTTCCATCTCTTGTAGTTCATCTTTTGTTACTATCTTCTTTTGTAGTTCATTTATGTCCCTATGCATTTCTTCACCTTCATCAAGAGTCCAAGTAGGATTGTTTGGAGGCTTATTTGGTGTAGAAGTTCCCTTTTTGGGTGGCATGTTGGCCAAGTATCACTTTTGAACCTTGATTTTGAGGTGGTTCTACTAGACAATCTTTCTTCTCTTGTATCTCCAAAGTTTCAACCCTTCTAGGTATGAAAATTTATTTTATGTAGTTCTCTGATATTTCTTCTCTGCAATGCCACAGTTCTGATCAAAATTGGACGTTCCAAGTGGAATTTACGGTAACTTCCCCACAACTTGCTGATTTTTGGCCTTTCCATGATATCTCACTGGTATAGCGTGCCCCACACAAAATAATTAATATTAAATTCTGAAACTAGTACCAGAAATATTACAAACTATCCACTATCCAATGAAACCAGTCTCACTCAATTTGGATACTCTAGGAAGAAGTTATGATTGTTTTACCCGGAACACCTTCCTGAGACTAGTCAATAGGACTAGTCAGATACCCTATCTTCCACAGGGTGTATCTACAAATGTAAAATGACCCTGAAGCTTAAAGTTTTATCTAATATACCTTACTAATTTATGTGAATATCCTCCATATTTCAGGGTCTGAAATGTTGAAATTTTTTTATAGCAAAAATTCCGCAATGACTCATTTCAGGATGATTCCAGAACCCTATCTTGCACAAGATGTATCTCCAAAATTATAAGGCCTCAGGAGCTGAAATTTTAAGCCAAAGTAACTTGATCCGTCTACTAAATATTCTCCAAGACGTTTCTTCTGAAACATTGTAGAAAAAAAGTTATAGTGAAAATTCCAAGGTGTCTCAGATGTAGCATCGAAACCCCAAGACCTTGAGCTCTGATACCATATGTTAAGAATCAAATATGAATATAGCATAGAAAAAACTCAGAATAAATACTCAATGCCTTGAAAAATAGATAATTTTAGATAATAATCCTCTTCGAGGGGGCAACCTCCTTTTACCCCACATAAATGTTCAAGTACCCGATGGTTCCAAATGAAAATGTCTCCTTGGTATATATAGGAGACTAGGAGGTATAATTACAACTAATGGAATAAAGATGACATAAACAAAATAAAATTACTAATGTAATATGCCCCAATTAATGGGTAATGAGCCAATATTAGGGCTTAACAATTGCACCTCTTCATTTAACTTAACCATAATTATATTTTTATCATTCTTACCATGGACGCATTTCATAAATTGATGACAGATATGGATCAATTTCATCTTCTAACTTGATCCTGAATCTCTACAATTATTTTAGAAATTGAGATCATCAGAGGTGCTTCCTTCAAACCATTACATGTGACCGATAATGCAAAACCATGAGCTTATCAACTTTAGTGACACTTTATAATTTTCCTTTATATCTCTTATTCCATATGACCAATGACAGTGACCAGACTCTAGGCCAAACAAGCGCTTGTATGCTTATTAGAATCAACGATCATGATTTAGTCTCCTGATGAGATGGATGACAGTTGGGACTTCACCTTTCAAATCTTTAGAATTAGATTTCGCTGAACAGATCAGACGGTTCACATATATTTCGCGGAACCAGATCAATGGTCATATTTGATCTTTACAGTTAACCTTTCACTGCTTAATTTGACGGCTAGGACTTAATCAAGCATTGAGATTGATGGGCACCATTTTCTTTGGCACTTCGTCTATTTTACTTATGCTATCCTTCTACTATATTTTGATCAACGGTTGAGAATGCACCCAAAGTGATCTTTAGATCGGACGAGTCATGTCCATTTCGGGACTTTGGTCATTTGCTGGTGGTGAAACTCCCAAAGTAAAACTCCCAGAGTGATGTAACTTGCTGACGTCACTTGTTGACATGGCACAGACTGAGTGGCTGCCATGTGTGACTCAGATTTGTGATTTACACATACCTGATCTGTCGATTTCATCTTGACACTTGTTATTATATGATTGTGCCACGTGTCCTTACTGATGTGGTCAGTCACATGTTCTTGCTGACATAGATCTCCTGATGTGACACATATTCATCTCCTTGATCTAACGGTCAGAATACTCTCCGAAATCTATCTCAGATCGACGACTGAGAGTGACTTCAGAATCGAATCTCGGCTTTTGGGACTTCGGGTAATTCGATATCTCGACTTTGTGCTTCGCATATTTCAGTCTTTGTAAATATTCATATGACCTCTGACTATGATTAGGTGCCTATCCAAAGGGTGCATTAGAGATGAGGGATTTATGTGTTTTCATTGTATGCTGCGACCAATCTTCCGATCTATGAATCGACAAATTCCAGGCAATGGGAACTAGCTCCTCTTCCTAGGCCCATCTCACATTTGACCTCGGGCTATGATGCAGGGCTCAACACCTGAGTGCTTCACAACTTTGTGCTTCGAACTTTGTAAAGTCAATGCTCTCCTTCGTTCTTCTTTTCTTATCCTATCATTCCACTTTAAAATGATCCATCAGTCGTGAAGACTCTCGAAGTAGATCAATGATCAAGGATGGATGCGGGGTCCTCAACTAGCACGACTTTTATGACTATCGTCGAGTTCCGCTATGGAAACCACTCATTGGTAGTGGATCTAATTCCAACCGTAGATCTATTGTCAAGTGAACATCAATGATCAATGTGTATTTCAGAACCACAACTTGCAAGTGGTTTAATTCATCACCCAAGATCTGCAATTTATCCCTACCATTGATCTGGTGCTTGCGTATCTAACGGTCACGAATTAATCTGACTTAATCTGATCGTTTGTTGGATCAACCACAGTCGTCGATATTTGAGTTTATGAGATCTAATGATATAGACCAATTGCGGGATTGGAACTAGCGAGTCATTTAATTCTCCTTTCGCTCTCTGCAATTCATCCCTGCTGAGTTTCATCGCACCATCTCTTTTGAGATTTCATCTTTTCATCTCGTCCAACTGTTTGACATCAACCATTATATGCTAACTGTTATACTGTTGATATCAATGACAATTTGTGATACAAACTTATCATCACATCAAAGACATCGATTGTTGACATCAATGAAACTCTATCCAACAATCTTCCCCTTTGTCATTGATGGCAACACACCAACTTCATACACAATCCCCCCTATGATAATGCTTCTCTCCTCTGAAGATACTCTCCCCCTTTGACATCAATGGCAAAGGGTTTCTCCTCCTATGATCTATCTGTCTATATGCTACTGATCAATATCTGAACTTTGGTAACTCCCCTTGCAATCATACTTTTCTTGTCATGCTGAATGAATCCTTCTGACTTTGATTGCTGTCTCCCCATGATTTGGTGCCAATTGATGCATTTATCATTATTATTAATTTTTTTTTGAGAGATTTAGGTTGGAAGAAGGATTTCTCCAAATGTTTGCCTAATATATTCAAATACATCTTTGCTTAAGGGTTTTGTGAAAATATCTGCCACGTGTACTTGTGTTGGAACATATTCCAATTTCATGTTCTTATTTTTAGCCTGATCTCTTAGATAGTGGTATTTTATGGGAATGTGTTTTGATTTGGAGTGTTGAACAAGGTTCTTGGAGAGACTTATTGTGCTTGTATTATCACAGTGGATAGTAGTAGGTTCTTCAAATGCTATTTTGATGTCTTGTAAGGTTTGTTTCATCCATTCCATTTGTGTGCAACATTCTATTGCTACAATATACTCAACTTCAGTGCTAGACAGATAAATTGAGGATTGTTTATTGCTTACCCAAGCTACCAATGATTCTCCCAAAAGGAATGCTCCTCCACTTGTAATTTTTCTGTCATCTATAGTACCTGCCCATTCTGCATCTGAATAGGCTTTTAAAGTGAATGAATCCTTGCTAGGGTACCACAAACCAAGATCTTTGGTTCCTGAATCTAGCCACTATCCCAACTGCTTGCTTGACATTAGGTCTGGAAGTTGTTACATAGATTAAACTCCCAATCATTAATCTGTAGTGTTTTGGATCTACAACTTTGGATTCATCTTCCTTGCAGTTTGCATCCAACTGTCATAGGTGTATTAACAGGTTTGCAATCCTCTAACTAGAATCTCTTAAGCATATCTTTAACATACTTAGACTGATGGATAAAGAATCCTCTTCTGGACTGTATTATTTGTAGTCCTAGAAAGAAATTCAATTCACCAAGCAAAGACATTTCAAATTCTTGCTGCATCCTCCTAGCAAAGTACTTACTCATTTTTTCATCATCATTGCCAAATATAATATCATCAACATATACTTCCACAATAATCATGTTATTACCAACAATTTTACAATAAATATTGATGTCTGTTGATCCTCTTTTGAGGCCTTGTTCTTGTAAATAAGAATATAGCCTTGCATACCATGCTCTGGGTGCTTGTTTTAGCCCATAGAGTTATTTATTTAATTTACAGACATAATCTCCTTTTTTAGTTAATTTGAATCCTTCTGGTCGCTCAATATAGACTTCCTTTTCTAGGTTTCCATTGAGAAATGCTGACTTGACATCCATTTGGTACACTTTAAATTTTCTGTAGCTGGAGAAGGCTAGGAACATCCTAATTGCCTCTAATTTGGCCACGGGTGAAAACCTCTCTTCATAGTCTACTCCTTCAACTTTAGAATACCCTTTACATAACAATCTGGCTTTGTTCTTGATTACTTTTCCATTCTCATTCATTTTGTTTTTATTCAGCCATTTAGTTCCAATGGCATTTATATTTTTTTGTCTTGGAACTAGTTCCCAAGTTTGATTTTTTTCAATTTGGTCCAATTCTTCATTCATAGCATTGACCCAATTCTCATATTTACATTCCTCTTTGATTGATCTAGGCTCGATTTGTGACAAAAGTGATATTTATTTTTGATACAACAATTGTCTTCTTGTGTGCACTCCGTCACTCTTATTTCCAATAATCAATTCTTCAGGATGATTCTTTTGAGTTCTTTGTGAGGGTGTTTTTGTGTCTCTTCTTGGAGATTCTTCTTGAATATATTCTTCACCTTCACCAGTATCCATATCATCCTCTTCCCTTTCTTCTTTATTCTCTTTTACTGTTTCTACTTGTGTACCAACAGAATGATCATCATCTTCATCTTCACTGTCAAGTATAGTTTCTTGATTTTTGATCCTTATCATTTTTAGATCATCCACCTTGACATCTGCACTCTCAATAATCTTGTGTAGTCTAAGATTGTAGCATCTGTATGCTTTCTTGTTAGAAGCATATCCAAGAAAAATACCTTCATCAGATCTGGTATCAAATTTTTCGAGATTGTCATCAAGCCTTTTGATGTAGCACTTACTTCCAAAGACTTTGAATTATTTTATTGATGGAGCTCTTCCAAACCATAGTTCATAAGGAGTATTATTACTATTAATTCTGAGCTGACCTCTGTTCAATATTTATACTGCAGTGCTTACAACTTCCCTCCAATATCCATCGACTAATTTTGCATCATTAAACATAGTCCTTGCAGCCTCCTGAACTATTCTGTTCCTTCTCTCAACAATCCCATTTTGCTGAGGTGTTCTGGCAATAGATAATTGTCTTTTTATTCCATGGGTTTCATAGAAGAGATCAAACTCTTTTGAAGTTAATTCACCACCATTGTCTGATCTAAAGAATTTGATTTTTGTCTCCTTTTCATTTTCAACAAGGGTTTTAAAGGCTTTGAATTTGTTAAGCGCTTCTGATTTTTCTTTGAAAAAACATATCCAACCCATTCTAGTAAAATCATCTATGAACAACGTAAAGTAGGACTCTCCTTGCAAACTCTTGGTCCTTGTAGGTCCACATAGGTCAGTGTGAACAATATCTAAAGGTTTTGAGGTTGAGTACTCTTTTGATTTCTAATGAATCTTGGTTGTTCTCAGACTTCCATTAATTTGGAATTACTGGCCTTATGTCCATAGTTATGGCATCTGAAGCATTCTAGGTCCACTTCTTGTAGAGGTGCAAAGGAGTTATAGTTTCTGCTTTTGACTTGATTTACTGCTTGGTTATACTTAACCCTAAAATTTTTCCTTCTATATGTTGTTGGGTATGTGTTATATTATTTGCACGAGTAGGGGTTCGGGGGAAGTGCCTTCGAGAAATTTTATTTTGCCTCAGGAAACGTGTCATGTTCCTTGATAAACATGTCACATATTTAGGTGGTTTTTTGGCACATGGTTTTTGCCGATGGTTTTCTATTTCCGGTTAAGGAACCAGGGTTGTGGACTAATCCAGGTCATTGTGTTAGGGTTTTGGATGCTGCTGGCTCCTATATGTATATTGTATTGTAAACAATGTATCATACATGAATGAATATAGAATATGCTGGTTTTCCTGGTTTGGGTTTCTAGGGGAAAAATCTCTGTGTAATGTTCGTATTTGTCATTGTATCTTTTATGTTCTTTTATTGAATATCTGTTTGTAGTAGATATTGTACAAGGTTAAAATCTACATTTGGTATCAGAGCTTTGTTGGCTTCAGGGGGATGCCTTTGTGGTCAAGGGTTTGGCTTGGGACTATGATAAGCCTTGTTACAGTGGGAGATCTGTGGTATTGATTTTTTAGTTGAAAAGAAATGGCAAGTAATTCAAAGATGGAGATCAACAAGTTTAATGGGAAAATTTTTGAGCTGTGGAAGCTCAATATGGAAGATCTGTTGGTGGACATAGATCAGTGGATCGTGGTAGATCCAGGTACTGCACCTACAATAACTTCAACAGATGACCGAAAAAATTTGGATCGGAAGACAAAAAGCACAATCTGACTGTGTCTCTCTGATTCAATATTACAGAATGTGTCAGAGGAAGATACAACCAAGGATTTATGGGAAAAGTTGGGGAAGTTGTATCAATCTAATTGCTTGGTAAATAAACTATTCCTGAGAAAGAAGTTGTATAACCTGAGGATGGGAGATGGAGAGTCGGTGGCAGAGCATTTGAACATCTTCAATACTGTGGTAAGTCAGTTAGTAGCTGTTGAGATTAAAATTTTAGATGAAGATAAATGTATTAGTTTACTTTGTTCTTTACTAGACTCCTGGGATAGTCTGGTTGTGTCCATAAGTAGAAATACAATTTCCTTGAAGTTTGATGAAGTGGTCTCATCCTTGTTGTCAGAGGAGATGAGAC
>JASDQU010737139.1:78926-90336 GCA_032191745.1 Picea mariana | reverse complement strand
TACCACATTGTCTTCTCTCTACAACATGGAGATAACTGGTGTCAATTATGATAGTGGAGATAACAATATTCTACATGAATCTAGGTTTTCTTTCCTTCATAAAAAATTCAGATTATTAAGTAGATGTTTAGATCATAGAGATTGAATTTCCATAGGTCTTGTGACAATTGTAAATGAAAATGATTTTATTGAAGGGAATATTTTGGGATCTTTCTCATTTGGTGTGCTGGAGAAGGAACTAGTGTTTCCTTGTGACATTTTCTCGTAAGAGTTACATCTTGGTAGCCTTGTATCTTGGCAAATAAAAGTAACAATGGATTTCAATACAATTACAATATTAAATGTTCAAATAATTAAGAAGTTTGAAGGTTCTGTTGGAGCCGCCTTTGTTTTTTCTAGCCCATCACAAGTTTCATTCTACCTCGGGATCTCGTAGGTTGGATACTATAAGTCACGTAGTTCACACGCCCCGAGCTACGAAACGACGAAATCGTTTTAATTTTTCACCCAGGGCAGTAACGAGGGTAAATTTTTCCCTAAACCATGATTAAACGTCATCGGGGTTTCGCACCTCGGCGTTCACCAAACCCAAAAATTTATTGTTGTATCCCCGATAGCTGAGAACACGAAGTCCTTATTTTAGTAACCCGTGTCAAGGTTAAAAGTAAAATCTAAACCAAGGTAACGTTCTGTCAGCAATTCACCACTCGACATTTTCTTTTTTAAAAGTTATACTATCTAAACCCCGAATCGCGAGATCACGATAAGGGTGTGAACATAATTAATTAATCACTTAATCAAAGTTTATCTTCCCTTTTAATTAAGTCATGTTATCGCAATCTCGCAGTTTCACAGCTCGACATGTGGACTTCCCAGAAACTTACCTTCGAAGCTCCGAGCCACGATACGACGAATATAAATAATAACGAAATTAATTAAGCTCCTAATCATAATCACATTTTATTAACCAAAGTCGATCATCGCAATCTCAGGTGTTAGAGGTTCAAAGTGTTAAAGCAAAATTCCCGATACTACGAGTGGCAAAAGATTAATTAACATTGGTAAAGCCAGATTAATTGAGCTAAATCAATACATCCCGCTTCTTGATGCTTGCATGATTTACGAGGTAACCTTATTTCTTCCATACGCCAACTGACACTTCAAACCGCCAAAATTTATGGCATTAATTAGGAAATAGGGTGAATCAATGAATAAAGCTCGGGTGTTTATGGTTAAATTTAATTCTGAGCATGATTTGACAGATTTCATCTGAAAGAGTACCAGTTTTCGAATATATATAAAACAATCATGCATTATAGCAAATTCATTTCTACATTACGCAGAGCCCATTTTCTCAGTGAACTGACTTCTATATGTATACGTATTTCTATCGTAGAAGAGCTAAAACACAATCTCCAGCCATGGCTCCGCGAAAAGCATCCAAAGCCAGTGTTGAGGTTTCGGGACAAGGCTCAGACCATGCTGATACTTTGCCTCGAAGTATCAACTCGGTCCCGAATTGGTCATTCGTTTCAGATGTTCTGCAGGCCGAATTGGTGGATTATTCCGATGACTCCAGGGATAACGAAAAAGATGATATAACCACCAAGTATAAGATAGTCATCCAATCCGAAATGCACAAAGTAGTAGCCAGGCCACGATTGCTTCCATATTATGACATGGTCCGATGGGCATTAGACCATGTGGACATACCGACCAGAACCATCATGAATGAGCAGAAACTCACCATCGGGACTTTCAGGCCGGAACATCTGCAAGCCATGTATAAGCTGCCCACAACGTTCGACTGCACATATGGCATCGAATTCTTGGACGAGTTCAAGCAGAAGGAATGCGTACAATATGATAAAACCATGTCCAGTTTAATAAGAGATTGGGTTTCGCACGCTGCAAAGTTCAGGGCTGAACGACATATATTCGATAGCTTCCTTAGAACCACAGTACAAATATGTAGCCATGATGACATGTAGGTTATATGGGAGAGAGGACACCTCACATTTTTTTCTTATGTGGGTGCCTCTAATGTTTGGGTCACCGAAGGCAATTCCTTTGACTGGGCGAAAATACTGTCTGATAGCTTGACCAGTCGGGTCACAGAGTATCGGGCGCAGAAAGAGAGCGGAAATATGTCTTCATTTTTCACGTCTTCGTACATTATGGATGCCGTGTGTTTTTCAACACCATTTCCCTTAATGAGCTAGAGTTGGACCCCAGCAGAAGACGAGTCTATCCACGTTTATCATGCGAAATTGTGGGAAAACAAAGCGGCAAATTTTGTGTATGAAATCTTCAACTGGGTGATGGTGCCCCTGCATGTCACTATTTTCTGCCACTTAGGATATCGGACAGTATAGTGACAAATCTGAGCAGCATAGCCGACTGGTATGTAGAAGCTGAATTTTCATATCTCAGAGTTTTTGGGGCTTCGGTTCCCTCGCATGCATTGCCATTGTTCATTCCCGACAAGTTGGCTTGTCGTGAGGTTGCTAGGCAAACCATAATCGGTAGTTTAAGCAAAGAGCTTAAGGGATACTCAAAGAAGGTATGGCCACCTTTTCCTGTTCATTTAAATTCTTATTCTTTATTAGATTTTGGGCATGCCAAAGCTGAGGCAGCAGCCCTGGAAGACCTAAACTTGGTCCTCATTGAATACAAGAAGCACGATTCGCAAAGGGTCGTGAGCAATCATTTGGCCAGTTGTGGGCTCAAGAGATTTGAGCACGAGAATTCACCCTCGGATGACATTTTACGAGGCGCAAGGTCCTATGCCGAGATTCTAGCTGGGATACAAACCTTGGCACCCAAAGAAAGAGCCGATGTTCTGAAGTTCCAGGAACATCGATGCAGTTGTCTTCCCGTAGTGTTGCGGGGTGAGAGTCCGAGTACGGCGAAGGCGAAACAGAGAGATGTCGAAGGCTCTAAGGAAGCGACTCCCGATCAAGAAAAACACCAGGACGAGGGAGAGCAAACTAAGAGTGTGAAAGCAGAGATAAAGACTCCCGACCTGCCGAAGAAGCAGAGTCCGGTTACTACTCTGGGAAAATCAGTGAAGCAGATCGGAGAACCTATCACATCAGTTACCCCCTTGCATTCGACTCAGGGAAATATTGATGCAGGATGGATCTTCAATGAAGAGTTGAGGCCTATAAGGGTAGAAGAAATCCCTCCGAATGATTTTTTCTTCGATAAGAAGAGAAAGGTAGTGGTAAAGAGGGAATTCTATCAGGAAGGAGAGTCAACAGCCAAGAAATACAAATTCATAACTGATGGGAAGGACAAGAAGAATGAACAATTCGCGACTGAAATAGCAAGGACATTAGGAGCATATGACTTGGCGAACCAATTCTCAGTCGGGCTTTTGAAAAACTAGCTTAAACGAAAAAATCACCTCATCAAGACCCTTGAAGCCAAACTAGCCACAGCAATAGAAACTGCCAAAGACCAGGCGAGCGTAGGAATAGAGCAGGCCAGGTTGGCTGATAAAAACGAGATAGAGCTACTCAAGACTAAGCTCGAGCAAGCATAGCTGGTGGTCCGAGATGGTTAGATGCAAGCGAGCATGCAAAGGGATTTGATCCAATAGCTTTAGGCTAGGGTGGAAATCACCGAAAGCAAAGTGATAGATATCGGGATGTTTCAGTCCCAGGCGATGGAGATTCAGGGCAGAGTCTCTGCGGCCCAACGAAATTTACTCGGCAAGGTAGGGGAGATTCGGGACAATTGCTTGCTGGTTAATCAAGTTTTGGAGAACTTATCTGCCAAAGAAAGGGAAGCTAGAGTAGCACGGGTCGCCTTCCAAGAGGCTGTGATAGCTAGAAACAACAGAGGTTCGGGAAGTACTCCCAGGTTCACCATTTCGGAGCAAACCAGAGGAAACATTCTATTAAAAGAATGGGAGCACAACATCGCGGAAGGAAAGATGCAAGCCAAAAGGGTAACGAATTCCTTAGAAGAGGCCTTTAGTTCTATAGATGGTGATTTGCTAGGCACTGATAGCAGAGGTAATGCCGAGACGTTGATGCAAATGAATATGGAAAAAATCTCGCTTGATCTAAAGGAAAAATAGGAAAGAGATTCGGCTGAGATCTCCCAAGTGACTATGGCAGACATAGTCCAAATAGACAAATGTATGATTAAACCAAGCATGCAATTATGCGCTATTGACATCATAGATGGATAGATGGAAGACAGGCTGTCGCAGTTAGCCCGAGAATGTTACTTTTTTGAAGCCAGCTGTCAAGTAGAACCGTCGAGGCTGATATCTGAGCTAGTTGAAAGATGTGTCACCTGTACCAAGCACGCGTGAGGACAAACGTCTGGCACCAAGTGAAGACAGAGAAGAAGAAATGGAGCGATTTCTCTCCTCCCTATCATAACCGAAATTTTGTAATGATTGAGATTCTATCTTATTTGTAAAACTGTATAAATACACCATAGAAAGAAAAGAAAAAGGCTGGACCTTTTTGTGTCGATTGTAACGGAGTTTTACATTTTGAGAGTTAATACAAAGCAAATCTGAAGATTCTCAATTCTGTCACGACTGTGTTATGAGTTTGTTTTCTTGTATCTCATATTTCATTTCATTTCATATTCCTAACTGATGAATGCTTCGTTATAATTTAGTACGACCACTACTATAGCGAATGAATTTCGGTTTTCTGTAATTGTTTACTATTTTTCCTCTATACCGGCTATTAGCAGGTGTAAGACCAGTCAACACTTTCAGAATTCTACATACATTTTATGCTACATCGGGTTATTTCCTTACAATTTTCCTCTTCTATTTATACGTGAGATTCTCCCTTGATAGGAGCCTTACACCATAGACAACTAAATGTTTTTCTCCCACCTCATACCTTTTATTAAGATATAACTCAGTTATGGGAAAGAGCCTTTGATTTGCACCCCATTTTTTTTCCGAAAACGTAAATTCTCTTTTATATGACCAAATTGAGACAACACTTAATTTCTCTCTGAAGTTTTTATTATTTTACTGTTCCTCCATGATTGTCCTAGTACCAACACAGCCTAATATTGAACCTAGATTATCAAATCAAACGCACATTGCCTTAAACCTTTTCGACACTATTCTTAAAACAGCTACTACCCGGGTTTAACTTGAACATTCATGGGCAGCGATTGAATAAGATATAACCATCCAGAAACAGTTGGAAGCTAGAAAACGCCAACATAGAAATCTTCCTTAGTTTCCTTTGCCGAAGGTTGACGTTTCTCTCTTCTCCACCCTTTACACACTTTCAGATGCCTAGACACTGTACTTCTAAGCCTTAAGTACAGGCTCTAGAACAACATATTTCTGGTGCTGTTGTCGGGGACCGAAGTTACAAAATCTTTTTCCCTGGGAAAACGACATTTGTTTTTCATTGAAAGTGTTACCCTTTGATAGTGAACAAAGAGTACACACCTGTTAAGGCTTTCCAATCTTTCACTTGGCGAGTCCACAAATAAAAAACTGGCATCCGGTCGAAGGAATACCAGAGAAAACCCGGATGGGAAGCAGATTATGCCCGTTACCGATCCCGAGAAGATTCTAAAGGCGAGAGGCTCTCTTAAGCCAACCACTGCAGTTTACAAACTTAAAACCCCACAACTAAAGACTAAGAGTTCTTCTGAACCCTCAACTTCACTCAGTCCTCTCTTTGATACTAAAGTTTTAATGCCAAACTACTCCGAAGTTAGGAGTGAGATTCATCCGACAATCCCCTTAGTACACAAAGGAAAGGGCCCTCTTGAAAGTTCATCGGTAGTTGAAATACCATCTTTGCTTCAGTTAAATTTCCCGACCTCACCAAATTCTGAAGAGTGTGTTACACATTCGGTTTCCACACCCGTCGGTTCTCCTGATTTCGTCTCTTGCAAATCTGAGGAACCGAGTCCTCGCGTTCCTTATATTTCCTCATCGGATTTTCCTCTTCGTGAAGAAAATAAAGATTCACTTTTAGTTTTCCAAAACCCCCTTTACAACTTTCCACAAATAACGATGGCAGCCGCCGAAGGAGGAGGTGGAGGGTTTATAGGAGGAGGTGGAGGGTTTATCAGAGGAGAAGGGGGAGGAGCCCCTCTGGGAGGAGCTGGAGGCCAAGGGCCTCCCCCCCCTCCCAGAGTGTTTGCGAAAGTTGCAGCCAGATATGCTCCCTTAGTATTGCCCATCCCTCTACACGACCTTCCTGAAAATTACATAAAAAATTTACCAAAATTCACTAGGGAAGGGGATCTGACCGCGGCTGAACATATTAATTTCTTTGAACAATTCACAGATATCCTAGGTATCGAACATGAGGACGTATATTCGAGACTTCTTGTCCAAACCTTCGAAGGCCAGGTCCGAACTTGGTTTCGGAGCCTACCTGCAACATCTATCTTGTCTTATGACGCTTTGGAAGATGCTTTCCTCAGACAATGGGGTGAGAGAAAAGACCATCTATATTATTTAACTGAATTTGGGTCTTTAAGAAAAAAGAATTCAGAAATAGTCATGGAATTTATTAAAAGATTCAACAAACTGTATAACAAAATCCCAGCCGAGGTTAAACCGTCCCAACCCGCGGCCAAAGTAACTTTCGTCGGAGCTTTCGAACCGGATTTTGAACTCCTTTTGTGAGAAAGAAGGGGAGCCACCCTAAACCGAATGCAGGATGATGCGGTAGAAATAGAGTCTAATATGATGGCTTCAGATAATCTTAAAGCTAAATTAGAAACGAGAAACCGAGAAACTAAACGCTTTAGAGAACAAGCTGGTCCGTCAGGGTCTAATAGATCCACAGATGATAGGGTAGAAGATATGGCCAGAGTAATTAAAGAACTGTCAAATAAAATATCCAGAATGGAGATCGAATAGGCCAAAGCTGATTCTTTCCCCAAAAAGGATTCAAGAGGAACCCCAACCCCCCGAACCAGCAAAGACAAATAAAAAACGAAGATAAAAAAATACAAGCTCCCTTAAAGAATGAAAATTTTATAGGAGCGAACGATTTTCAAGACTTCGAAGATTCAGATAATGATGTCATGAACTTCGGTGATGACTGCACACAACCATATCTGACTTGAGAAGATTATGAGAAATCTCTAAGCACTCAACAACCGTCAAATAAGGGTGAAGAAAGTGATCATACTGACCTTTGTGAATCTCAACAAGAAACTGAGATGATAATGGCTGAGATCCAACCCAAGTATAACTTAAGATCTAAGAGTAAGCCCACCTCAACTGCTCAACCCAAGAAAATCCTCCAAAGAGGTCAAACTTATGAGCCTACTTCGGAAGAGAACTTATTACCCAACATCAAAGCGAAAGTAGTAAGCACACAAGAGTCCGTAGTGAAAAAAGTTGAGACCCAAGCACAAGGAACCGAAACAGCTAATAAAATTACGTCTTCAACCAGGACCATGAGTAGTAAAGCGGTCCAGTGGAATAAGTCGGAAAGGAAGGATTTGGAAATCTCAACCAAAGAAGCAGACAAGGTGAGCGGAGCTTTCAGTTTTGAAAATGAGAAAAATAAAATTAAGATACCAATCCCTTTGGTAGAATTAGCAAAAAACCCTGTTTAACGGAAGCAGATTACCAAAGCGATGGGTGTCTCTGAGCTAGAAAGCTAGTCTGATG
This sequence comes from Picea mariana, assembly GCA_032191745.1. NCBI lineage: Eukaryota > Viridiplantae > Streptophyta > Pinopsida > Pinales > Pinaceae > Picea > Picea mariana. Next base: position 82,694 of record JASDQU010737139.1, on the reverse strand, counting down.
TTTTAAACTTGGAAGATGACAAACCTAACATCACTTTTGGTCCCCATTTTGAAGGGGCCAAAGACACCATTGCTCCCTTTTATATCACTTTAAATGTGTATGATCAATTGCTACATAATTGCATGTTAGACTCCGGAGCCTCCCATAACGTTATGCCTAAGATTATTATGGACAAATTGGGTCTCCAGATCACCAGACCTTATGGAGATATTTACTCCTTTGACTCGAGAAGGGTTAAGTGTATGGGAATGATTAAGGACTTAGTAGTTACCCTAGCACATGTCCTGGTTAAGAGTATCCTGATGGATGTGGTTATTGCAGATATTCCTCCTAAGTATGGTTTACTATTGTCTAGGTCATGGGGAGCCAAGCTGGGGGGTTCCCTTCAATTGGATATGACATTCGCTAAAATTCCTGTGTTTGGCGGCCAATTTACTCGGTTGTACAGAGAAACGAGATTAGCATATACAATGAGCGATCCTCAAAACCCAAACAATTTCCCTATTTACATTGTGGACCAAGATATGGGAAATTGTATTTTGTCTTTTGACGATGGTTTAGATGGTTGTCCGGAGGAAAAAAATATAGAGCAGGAAGAGTCAAGTTACATGAAAAAAGATCTGTGTAGCACAGGTGTCTGGAAAATGTATTTTGACGGTGCCTCATCTTCTGAAGGGGCCGATGCAGGAGTGCTTTTAGTGGCTCCCGAAGGTAATTTCATTATTCCTTTTTCCGATCGACTGCAGTGGGATGTAGATTATACTAACAACGTATGTGAGTACGAAGCGCTGGTCTTAGGATTAGAAGCTGCTAAAAAGCTTAAAATAAATAACTTAGAGGTATATGGAGATGCAGAGTTAATAATCAAACAGATAAATCGACAGTACCAAGCCAAGCATCCCAGATTAAGATCATATAGGAATTGTGCCTGGGATCTCATGGAATTTTTTTTCTCGTCCATAAATGTCCATTTCATCCCACACGCAGAGAATTTACATGCTGACGCATTGGCTAAAGCATCTTCAACCTTCTCTCCTCCCACGACTTTCAAATTGAAGTATCACATTGAAATCAGACACAGACCATCTATACCAGACTATATCCAACACTGGCAAGTCTTTGAGGATGACGAACAAATTAAGAAATTTCTTGAAGCAGTGGGTGAATTCTCCAAAACACATGCAGACCAAGAAAATAAAAATGACCCAATATGGATCATGCAAGAAGGGGAAGATCCTAAGGCTTTCCGAAATTTTTTTACGGATCATCGTATGCTGGTCCTTAAAAACAACCAGATTCCGAAAGGATTGATTCCTTTAGAAAGATTTTTTGATCAGAACGACGTGCTTGTAAAATCCACTTTACAACCCCAACCAGAAGAAGTGGAGGACTGTGATATAGGAACTGAAGAAGAATCCAGGTTGGTAAAAATATCCAAGTTCCTCCCTCCTGAAATGAAAATTAAGTATAAAAACCTACTCAGACAGTATAAGGACGTTTTCGCCTGGTCTTATGATGAGTTAAGAACATATGACACTTCCGTAATTGATCACAAGATACCTTTGAAGCCTGGGGTCAAACCGTTTAGGCAAAAGCTTAGGCAGATCAACCCCATTTTGTTACCTGTGATCGAAAAAGAAGTTAAGAAACTTTTAGACGTGAAAATAATAGTACCTATGAGATATTCACACTGGGTAGAAAACCTGGTCCCGGTCAGGAAAAAGAGTGGGGAAATCAGACTGTGTGTGGATTTCCAAAACTTAAATAAGTCGTCTCTCAAGGACAACTATCCGCTGCCCAAAATGGACCACGTGTTAGAAAAGGTAGTTGGAGCCAGCCAAATGTCTATGATCGATGGGTTCTCTGGTTATAATCAAATCACCATGAATGAGCAAGACAGAGAAAAAACTGCTTTCACCACACCATGGGGTATGTTCATGTATGACAAAATGCCTTTTGGTTTTATGAATGCAGGGGCCACTTTCCAGCCCGCTATGGACATCGCTTTCATAGGAGAAAGGGATAAGTTCGTAGTCATTTACCTCGACGATTTGATGGTTTTCTCTAAAAATGACGAAGAACACTTGATGCATCTCAAACAGAATTTCAAAAAATGTTGCAGGTTTGGTTTATCTTTAAACCCAAAGAAATCACATTTCGCCATGCGGGAAGGTAAGATTTTGGGTCATATCGTATCTAGGGATGGAATCAGGATTGATCCTAAGAGGATTGAAGCAATAGATACTATAAACATTCCCAGAAATGTAAAAGAGATTCAATCTTTCTTAGGAAGAATAATTTTTTTACGAAGGTTTATCCTGAATTTCGCTGAGATTGTAAAATTGATCACATGTATGTTGAAGAAAGACAGCGAAGTAAAATGGACAACCGAGGCCAAAGCATCGTTCACACATATTAAGAAAGTCATAAGCGAGGCACTTGTGTTAGCGAGCCCCAACTATCTAAAAGATTTTCTTATCTTCTCATTTGCCTCCGAACACACTATCGCTGTGGTGCTCCTACAAAGGAACGAAGAAGGATTCGAACAACCGATCGCCTTTTTCAGCAAGAGCCTTAGAGATGCAGAACTGAAGTATGATATAATAGAAAAACAGGCGTACGCCATGGTAAAAGCGTTAAAGGCATTCAGAACGTATGTACTACACTCAAAGATAATTGCGTACGTGCCTACCAGTTCTGTGAAAGATATATTGGTACAGCCAGACAACGATGGAAAAAGAGGGTGATGGCTCGCCAAAATCCAAGAATTTGATCTGGAAGTCAAACTGACCAAATTGATAAAAGGGCAAGGGCTGGCCAAACTCTTAGCTGAGTCGAATTTCAGAGCCCTAGGTATAAATTGCCTGTAGGGAGGCGACGAAGATACGAACCTAAACGAGCTGAATGAGGAAATAGGTCATATCGTCAGGCTGGTATAGAGACATAGTGTCGTACCTGCTAACTCTAAAATTCCCAAGTGAGCTATCACCATCTAAAGCTAGGACTTTAAAACTCCATGCAGTTAAATATTGTATCACCGAAGGTCAACTATATTGGAAAGATCCACTCGGTTTCCTGCTAGTCTGTTTAGTCGAATCAAAAACTCAGCGGGTTATAGATGAATTTCATGAGGGAATCTGTGGGGGGCATCACGCTTGAGAGATACAACTTACACGATTCTAAGGGCTGGGTACTACTGGCCAAAAATTTTCTCAGACGTTAATGCCAAAGTGCATTCCTGCAATCCTTGTCAACTATTTGTAGGTAAACAGAAGCCCTCAGCACTGCCCTTAGTTCTAATCAAATCTGAAGCCCTGTTTCAGCAATGGGGTCTAGACTTCATAGGCGAGATTAATCCCCATTCCAGTGCTCAACACAAGTGGATCCTAACCGCAACAGATTATTTTACTAAATGGGTGGAATCCATCCCAACCAAAAGGGCAACAGACTCGATGGTAATCGATTTCTTAGAAGACAACATTTTGTCAAGATTTGGTTGCCCTCGAAAGATAGTTACTGACAACGCCCAAGCTTTTAAATCTATGGCTATGATCAGTTTCTGCTAGAAGTATAACATCATTCTTGACCATTCCACAACATATTAACCCCAGGGAAACAGATTGGCCGAATCATCTAACAAGAGCCTGGTAAATATAATCAAGAAAGTATTGGATGAAAATAAAAGGTCTTGGTATGTGCACTTAAAATATGCATTGTGGGTGAATCACATAAGCACAAAAAGGTCAATCGACATTTCTCCTTTTCAGA
>JASDQU010737139.1:62256-78876 GCA_032191745.1 Picea mariana | reverse complement strand
ACCCGCCAAAGAAGCAGAGTCCGGTTACTATGCTGGGACCATCAACGAAACAAATCAGAGAACCTATCACATCAGTTACTCCCTTGTAGTCAACTCAGGGAAATATTGATGTAGGGTGGATTTTCAATGAATATTTGAGGCCTATAAGGGTAGAAGAGCTCCCTATGAATGAGTTTTTCTTCGATAAGAAGAGAAAAGCAGTGGTAAAGAGAGAATTTTATCAGGAAGGGGAGTCGACATCCAAGAAATACAAAGTCATAACTGATGGGAAGGACAAGAAGAATGAACAATTCACGACTGAAATAGCAGGGATATTAGGAGCATATGCCTTGGCGAATAAATTTTTAGCTGGGCTTTTGAAAAACTAGCTTAAACGAAAAAATTGCCTCATCAAGACCCTTGAAGCCAGACTAGCCACAACAACAGAGACTGCCAAAGACCAGGCGAGCGTAGGAATAGAATAGGTCAGGTTGGCCGATAAAAACGAGATAAAGCTACTCAAGACTAAGCTCGAGCAAGCACAGCTGGTGGTCTAGGATGGTCAGATGCAAGCGAGCCAACAAAAGGATTTGATGAAACAACTACAAGCTAGGGTGGAGATCGCCGAGAGCAGAATGATAAACATTGGGATGTTCAAATCCCAGGCGATGGATATTCGGAGCAGAGTCTCTACAACCCAACGAAATTTACTCGCCAAGGTAGAAGCGATCCAGGACAACTATTTTCTAGTTAGCAAGGTTTTGGAGAACTTATCTGCTAGAGAAAGGGAAGCTGGAGTAGCACGGGTCGCCTTCCAAGAGGCTATGATAACCACAAACAACAGGGGTTCAAGAAGTACTCCCAGGTTCACCATTTCAGAGCAGACCAGAGGAAACATTCTATTAAAAGAATGGGAGAACAACATCGCAGAAGGCAAGCTGCAAGCCAAAAGGGTAACGAATTCCTTAGAAGAGGCCTTTAGTTCTATAGATGGAAATCTGTTAGGCATTGATAGCAGCGGTAATGACGAGGTATTGATTCAAATGAATATGGCAAAAATCTCGCTTGATTTAAAGGAAAAAGAGGAAAGAGATTCGGCCAAGATCTCCCAAGTGACTATGGCGGACATAGTCCAAATAGACAGATGTATGATTAAACCAAGCGCACAATTATGCACTATCGACATCATAGACAGATAGATGGGAGACAAGCTGCTGCAATTAGCCTAAGACTATTACTCTTTTGAAGCCAATTGTCAAGCAGAACCATCGAGGCTGATATCTCAGCTGGTAGAAAGATGTGTCACCTGTACCGATCACGCACGAGGACAAACTTATGGCACCAAGTGAAGACAGAGAAGATGAAATGGAGCGATTGCTCTCCTCCCTATCATAACCAAAATTTTTGTAACGATTGAGATTCTATCTTATTGTAAAACTGTATAAATATACCATAGAAAGAATGAAAAGGGGCTGGACCTTTTTGTGTCGATTGTAACAGATTTTTTACATTTTGAGAGTTAATACAAAGAAAATATGAAGATTCTCAATTCTGTCACGACTGTGTTATGAGTTTGTTTTCTTGCATCTCATATTTCATTTCATTTCATATTCATAACTGATGAATGCTTCGTTATAATTTAGTACGACCACTACTATAGCGAATGAATTTTGGTTTTCTATAATTGTTTACTGTTTTTCCTCTATACCAGCTATTAGCAGGTGTAAGACCAGTCAACACCTTCAGAATTCTATACCTATTTTATGCTACATCGGGTTATTTCCTTATAGTTTCCCTCTCCTGTTTATACGTGAGATTCTCCCTCGATAGGAGCCTTACACCATAGACAACTAAATGTTTTTATCCCACCTCATACATTTTATTAAGATATAATTCAGTTACGGGAAAGAGCCTTTGATTTGCACCCCGTTTTATTTCTTAAACCGTAAATTCTCTTTTATACGACCGAATTGAGACAACACTTAATTTCTCTCTGAAGTTTCTCTTATTTTACTATTCCTCCATGACTGTCCCTGTACCAGCACAGCCCAATATCGAACCCGGATTATCAAATCAAATGCACATTGCCTTAAACGTTTTCGACACTATTCTTAAAATAGCTACTACCTGGGTTGAACTCAAATGTTCATGGGCAGTGATTGAACAAGATATAACCATCCAGGAACAGTTGGAAGCTAGACCATGCCAACATAGAAATCTTATTTAGTTTCCTTTTCCAAAGGTTGACGTTTCTCTCTTCTCCACCCTTTACCCACTTTTGGATGCCTAGACACTGTACTTCTAAGCCTTAAGTACAGAATCTGGAACAACATCTTTCTGGTGCCATTTCCGGTGATCGAAGTTACGAAATCTTTTTCCTTGGGGAAACGACATTTGTGTTTCGTTGAAATTGTTACCCTTTGATAGTGAACAAAGAGTACACACCTTTTTAAGGCTTTCCAATCTTTCACTTGGCAACTCCACGAGTAATAAACTGGCATCCGGTTGAAGGAATACCAGACAAAACCTGGATGGTAAGAAGATTACGCCCGTTACCGATCCCAAAAGGATTCTAAAGGCTAGAGGCTCTCTTAAGCCAACCGCTGTAGTTTACAAACTTAAAACCTCACAACTGAAGACTAAGAGTTCTTCTGAACACTCAACTTCACACAGTCCTCTCTTTGATACTAAAGTTTTAACGCCAAACTGCTCTGAAGTTAGGAGCGAGATCCATCCGACAATCCCCTTAGTGCACAAAGGAAAGGGCCCTCTTGAAAGTTCGTCAGTAGTTGACATACCATCTTTCCTTCAGTTAAATTTCACAACCTCACCAAACTCTGAAGAGTGTGTTACACATTCGGTTTCCACACCCGTCGGTTCTCTTGATTTCGTCTCTTGCAAATCCAAGGAACCGAGTCCTCACGTTCCTTATCTTTCCCCATCGGATTTTCCTCTTTGCAAAGAAATACAGATTCACTTTTAATTTTCTAAAACCCCCTTTACAACTTCCCACAAATAACGATGGCAGCCAGCGGAGGAGGAGGTGGAGGGTTTATAGGAGGAAGTGGAGGGTTTATTGGGGGAGGAGCCCCTCCAGGAGGAGCTGGAGGCCAAGGGCCTGCCCCCCCTCCCAGAGTGTTTGCGAAAGTTTCAACCAGATATGCTCCCATAGTATTGCCCGTCCCTCTACACGACCTTCCCGAAAATTACATAAAAAATTTACCAAATTTCACCAGGGAAGGGGATCTGACCGCAGCTGAACATATTAATTTCTTTGATCAATTCACAGATATCCTAGGTATCGAACATGAAGACGTATATTCGAGGCTTCTTGTCCAAACCTTCGAAGGCCAGGTCCGAACTTGGTTTCGGAGCCTACCTGCAACATCTATCTTGTCTTATGACGCTTTGGAATATGCTTTCCTCAGACAATGGGGCGAGAGAAAAGATCATCTATATTATTTAACTGAATTTGGGGATTTAAGAAAAAAGAATTCAGAAACAATCATGGAATTTATTCAAAGATTCAACAAACTGTATAACAAAATCCTAGTCAAGGTTAAACCATCCCAACCTGCGGCCAAAGTAACTTTCGCCGGAGCTTTCGAACCAGATTTTACACTCCTTTTGTGAGAAAGAAGGGGAGCCACCCTCAATCGAATGCAGGATGATGCGGTAGAAATAAAGTCTAATATGATGGCTTCGGGTAAGCTTAAATCTAAAGTAGAAACAAGAAATCAAGAAACTGAATGCTTTAGAGAACAAGATAGTCCGTTAGGGTCTAATAAATCCGTAGATGACAGGGTAGAAGATATGGCTAGAGTAATTAAAGAACTGTCAAATAAAATATCCAGAATGGAGCTCGAACAGGACAAAGATGATTCTTTCCCCAAAAACAATTTCAAGAGGAACCCCAACCCCTCACACCAGCAAAGACAAATAAAAAATGAAGATCAAAAAATACAATCCCCCTTAAAGAACAAAAAATTTATAGGAGCGAACGATTTTCAAGACTTCAGAGATTCGGATAATGATGTCACGAACTTCGGTGATGACTGCACACAACCATATATGACTCGAGAAGATTATGAAAAATCACTAAACACACAACAACCGTCGAATAAGGGTGAAGAAAGTGATCATGCTGACCTTGGTGAATCTCAACAAGAAATTGAGATGATAGTGGCTGAGATCAAACCCAAGTATAACTTAAGATATAAGAGTAAGCCCACCTCAACTACTCAACCCAAGAAAATCCTCCAAAGAGGTCAAGCTTATGAGCCTACTCCGGAAGAGACCTTATTTCCAAACAACAAAATGAAAGTGTTAAGCAAACAGGGGTCCGAAATGGGAAAAGTTGAACCCCAAGCACAAGGAACCGAAACAGTAAATAAAGTTATGCCTTCAACCAAGACTATGAGTAATAAAGCAGTCCAGATGAATAAGCTGAAAAGGAAGGATTCAGAAGTCTCAACTAAAGAAACAGACAAGATGAGCAAAGATTTTAGTTTTGAAAATGAGATAAATAAAATTAAGATACCAATCCCTTTGGTAGAATTAGCAAAAAACCCCATTTATCGGAAGTAGATTACCAAAGCGATGGGTGTCTCTGAGCTAGAAAGCCAGTCTGATGTTTTAAACTTGGAAGATGACAAACCTAACATCACTTTTGGTCCCCATTTTGAAGGGGACAAAGACACCATTGCTCCCTTTTATATCATGTTGAATGTGTATGATCAATTGCTACATAATTGCATGTTAGACTTAGGAGCCTCCCATAACGTTATGCCTAAGATTATTATGGAAAAATTGGGTCTCCAGATCACTAGACCTTATGGAGACCTTTATTATTTTGACTCAAGAAGGGTTAAGTGTATGGGAATGATAAAAGATTCGGTAGTTACCCTGGCCTAAGTCCCGATTAAGAGTATCCTGATGGATGTGGTTATTGTAGATATTCCCCCTAAGTATGGCTTACTATTGTCTATATCATGGGGAGCCAAGTTGGGAGTTTCTCTTTAATTGGATATGATGTTCGCCACAATTCCTGTGTTTGGTGGTCAGTTTACTCGGTTGTACAGAGAAACGAGATTAGCATATATAGTGAGCGATCCTCAAAACCCAAACAATTTCCCTATTTACATTGCGGACCAAGATCTAGGAAATTGTATCTTGTCTTTTGATGATGGTTTAGATGGTTGTCCGGAGGAAAATGATATAGAGAGAGAAGAGTCAAGTTACATGACATAGGATCTGTGTAGCATCGGTGTCTAGAAAATGTATTTTGACGATGCCTCATCTTCTGAAGGGGTAGGTGCAGGAGTGCTTTTAGTGGCTCCCGAAGGTAAATTCATTGTTCCTTTTTCCTACCGACTGTAGTGGGATATAGATTACACTAACAATGTATGTGAATATGAAGCATTGGTCTTAGGATTAGAGGCTGCCAAAAATATAAAAATAAATAACTTAGAGGTATATGGAGATGCAGAGTTAATAGTCAAAAAGATAAATCGACAGTACCAAGCCAAGCATCCCAGATTAAGATCATACAGGAATTGTGCCTGGGATCTCATGGAAAACTTTTTCTCATTTGTAAATGTCCACTTCATCCCTCATGTAGAGAATTTACATGCTGATGCATTGGCTAAAGCAGCTTCAACCTTCTCTCCTCCCACAACTTTCAAATTGAAGTATCACATAGAAATCAGACACAGACCATCCATACCAGACAATATCCAACATTGGTAGGTCTTTGAGGATGACAAACAAATCAAGAAGTTTCTTGAAGCAGTGGGTGAATTCTCCGAAACTCACGCAGACCAAGAAAATTAAAATGACCTAATATGGATCATGCAAGAAGGGGAAGATCCCAAAGCCTTCCGAGAAAAAATTGTTGATCATCGTATGCTGGTCCTTAAAAACAACCAGATTCCGAAAGGATTGATTCCTTTAGAAAGACTTTTTGATCAGAACCACGTACCTGTAAAATCCACTCTACAACCCCAAATAGAAGAAGTGGAGGACTGTGATATAGGAACTGAAGCAGAATCCAGGATAGTAAAAATATCCAAGTTCCTTCCTCCCGAAATAAAAAGTAAGTATAAAGACCTACTCAGACAGTATAAGGACATTTTCGACTGGTCTTATGATGAGTTAAGAACATATGACACTTCCGTAATTTATCACAAGATACCTTTGAAGCCCGGGGTCAAACCATTTAGGAAAAATCTTAGATAGATCAAACCCATTTTGTTACCTGTGATCAAAAAAGAAGTGAAGAAGATTTTAGACGCAAAAATAATCGTACCTCTGAGATATTCAGACTGGGTAGAAAACCTGGTCCCAGTCAGGAAAAAGAGTGAGGAAATCAGACTGTGTGTGGATTTCCGAAACTTAAATAAGTCATCTCTCAAGGACAACTATCCACTGCCCAAAATGGACCATGTGTTAGAAAAGGTAGTTGGAGCCAACCGAATGTCTATGATCGATGGGTTCTCTGGTTATAATCAAATTGCCATGAATGAGAAAGACAGAGAAAAAACTGCTTTCACCACATCATGGTGTATGTTCATGTATGACAAAATGACTTTTGGTTTTATGAATGCAGGGGCCACATTCCAGCGTGCTATGGACATCGCTTTCATAGGAGAAAGGGATAAGTTTGTAGTCATTTACCTTGACGATTTGACGGCTTTCTCTAAAACTGATGAAGAACACTTAATGCATCTTAAACAGACTTTTGAAAAATGCCACAGGTTTGGTCTATCTTTAAACCCAAAGAAATCACATTTCGCCATGCGGGAAGGTAATCTTTTGGGTCATATCGTATCTAGGGATGGAATCATGATTGATCCTAAGAGGATTGAAGAAATAGATACTATAAATATTCCCAGAAATGTAAAAGAGATTCAATCTTTCTTAGGAAGAATAAATTTTTTACGAAGGTTTATCCCGAATTTCACTGAGATTGTAAAATTGATCACAGGTATGTTGAAGAAGGACAACGAAGTAAAATGGACAATCGAGGCCAAAGCATCGTTTGCACATATTAAGAAAGTCATAAGCGAAGCACCTGTGTTAGCGAGCACCGATTATCTGAAGGATTTTCTTATCTTCTCATTTGCCTCCAAGCACACTATCGCCACGGTGCTCCTATAGAAGAACGAAGAAGGATTTGAACAACCGATCACAAAACTGAAGTATGATATAATAGAAAAATAGGCATACGCCATGGTAAAAGCATTAAAGGGATTCATAACGTATGTACTACACTCAAAGATAATTGCGTACGTGCCTACCAGTTCTGTGAAAGATATATTGGTATAGCCAGACATCGATGGAAAAAGAGGGCGATGGCTTGCCAAAATCCAAGAATTTGATCTAGAAGTCAAACCAACCAAATTGATAAAAGGGCAAGGCCTGGCCAAACTCTTAGCTGAGTCGAATTTCAGAGCCCTAGATATCAATTGCTTGCAGGAAGGCGACGAAGACACGAACCTAAATGAGCTGAATGAGGAAACAGGTCCAAATAAGATCGAAGAGAAGTTCATATCGTCAGGCTGGTACAGAGACATAGTGTCATACCTGCTAACCCTAAAATGCCCAAATGAGTTATCACCATCTAAATCCAGGACTTTAAAACTCCATGCAGTTAAATATTGTATCGCCAAAAGTCATCTATATTGGAAAGATCCACTTGGTTTCCTACTAGTCTGTTTAGTTGAATTGGAAACTCAACGGGTTATAGATGAATTTCATGAGGGAATCTGTGGGGGGCATCACGCTTGGAGAGCTACAACTTACAAGATTATGAGGGTTGGGTATTACTGGCCAAAAATTTTCTCGGATGTTAATGCCAAAGTGTGTGCCTGCAACCCTTGTCAACTATTTGTAGGTAAACAGAAGCTCTCAGCATTGCCTTTAGTTCCAGTCAAATCTGAAGCCCCGTTTCAGCAATGGGGTCTAGACTTCATAGGTGAGATTAATCCCCATTCCAGTGCTCAACACAAGTGGATCTTAACCGCAACAGATTATTTTACTAAATGGGTGGAAGCCATTCCAACCAAAAGGGTAATAGACTCGGTGGTAATCGATTTTTTAGAAGACAATATTTTGTCTAGAATTGGGTGCCCCCGAAAGATAGTTACTGAAAATGACCAGGCCTTTAAATCTATGGCTATGATCAGCTTCTGTCAGAAGTATAACATTGTTCTCGGCCATTCCACAACATATTACCCCCAGGGAAATGGATTGGCTGAATCATCTAACAAGAGCCTGGTAAATATAATCAAGAAAGTATTGGATGAAAATAAAAGGTCTTGGCATGTGCACTTAAAATATGCATTGTGGGTGAATCTCATAAGCACAAAAAGGTCAATTGGAATTTCGCCTTTTCAGATGGTATATGGGACCGATGCTGTGCTACCTATAAACCTAGTGCTCCCAGTGATGAAGTTATGGCAAGATCAAAATGAAGAACCCAATCATGTCACCAGAAGGATAAATCAACTGATCAAGGTTCAACAACATAGAGTCGAAGTAGATGAAAAGATGCAGAAGTACCAAGATAACATGAAGGCATTATTCGACCGCAAAGCAAAGAATAGAGATTTCCTCCCAGGTGATTTAGTGTTGAGGTGGGATGCAAGAAAGGAAGAAGCAACAAAACATGGTAAATTTGACCACCTCTAGTATGGGCCATTCAGGGTCTCAGTTTGGAAGGAAAAAACTCTTTCCTACTGGAAAATATAGACGGAGAAGTCCTCAATGCCCCTATCAACGGGCGGTATCTGAAGCATTATATGACGTAACACATTATATGACGTAACAGTCGCCAGATTCAAAAAAAAAAAAATTAATTATTTTGTGTACATATATATATATTTTTCATTTAAACATTGCGCTTGATTTTCTTTTTTCCGTTCATGAACTTTTGACACATTTCGGATAGCCCCGATAATATTCCTATTTGCCTCTTACAGGATTCTAGCTGCATACAAAACAAGCAGGAGAACTAAACTGAAAGTCGGTGTCAGAAATAAATCGGCTTTAACAGGTGATACCTAAGAAATTTCATATTGCGCAAAGAAATTGAAATGAAAAGGTAAAAATGAGATTTCTCAAAAGACATGTTCTAAAGGACTATTAAAGAAAACTGAGGTAACCTCACTCAAACAACAACATCAGCTGAACTGATAAATAACAGAATTGTTTCTTGGTTTAATAGTCTATGAAAAATTAAGACAAATTAAATGATTCACCTAATTTAAAAGCAGTCAATCAAAATAAAGTATCCCCGAAAATATCTACAAGAGTCAGTTTTGAATTTTTGACCTTTGTATTTTCAGTCAGTAAGTCACTACTTGACATCCTTTCTATCTTCGGGTTTGCCATTCAAAAAGTCACCATATTTTCGTTTCACATAAGAAGGGATAAGAGTTTTCATTTCAACCTTGTGAGATTCAAAGCAGATTGTGGAAAGAAAGTGGGTCTTCACAACTACTCGATCCCCTGCTAAGCGAAGGAATGTTTAAAGTGATCCTAACTTTCCTAGGTTTTTCAACGACATTGGAGGATTGAAGCTTGCTCAAATAGAATGCCCTAAGAAAGTTATTTTCTCTTTTTTCCCTAAGATTGAAGGTGTTGAGAAGGTCAAGGGAAGGTTGGTACCGAGTAATCAAAGTAAGTTGATAGACCTATGATGCAAAATATTACACAGATATCAGCCCTGATACAAACTGATTGCCCCCATCTTCGCAACAAATTATAAGACAGGTGGTGAAAGGAAATTCAGAAATGATTGCCCTCGTCTCAGCATTTAAATGCATAAATATATTCCGAAGTGGTGAAAGGAAATTCAGTAAAAGGGGCCAGATAACTTCACCGGGGTACTGAACAGGCTCGCTAGCAGTGAAGCAATATCTGAGATATCTGTAAGGCTGTTATACATGAATATCACTCTACTCTGGTAACCAATGCTTTTTAAAACCTGATCCACATCCAAAATTCAGACGAGACTTCCCAATTAAAAACATATAATCTTATTCTTTTGATGCAAGCCGATAGCCGCAAGATATGTTGGGTCTCCTAGGACTGTTTCGATTGTCTTAAAGCAGACCTGAATTTAGTAGCGGGAAAGGGAAAGTTGTGAAAGGGACTACAGCTAAGTTTAAAAAGAGCATCTGAGTTTGATAAAGCTTTTCAAGGTAAAGAATGAAGTCTCTTTCCCCCTTCGATACCCGGTTCTCAGGAACCTTTTCGCCTGATTAAAGCTATTGACTCCGTTTTACCCAATATTGGCACGTGGTCTACTGTTCTTCCCACCTTACAAGAAAGAGGGATCCCTAGTTGGAGCCTATGTTGGAGCCGCCTTTGTTTTTTCTAGCCCATCACAAGCTTCATTCTACCTCGAGATCTCGTAGGTTGGATACTATAAGTCACATAGTTCACACGCCCCGAGCTACTAAACGACGAAATTGTTTTAATTTTTCACCTAGGGCAGTAACGAGGGTAAAGTTTTCCCTAAACCATGATTAAACGTCATCGGGGTTTCGCACCTCGGCATTCACCAAACCCAAAAATTTATTGTCCTAGCCCCGATAGCTGAGAACAGGAAGTCCTTATTTTAGTAACCCGTGTCAAGGTTAAAAGTAAAAGCTAAACCAGGGTAACGTTCTGTCGGCAATTCGCCACTCGGCTTTTTCTTTTTTAAAAGTTATACTATCTAAACCCCGACTCGCGAGATCACGATAAGGGTGTGAACATAATTAATTAATCACTTAATCAAAGTTTATCTTCCCTTTTAATTAAGTCATGTTATCGCAATCTTGCGGTTTCGCAGCTCGACATGCAGACTTCCCAAAAACTTACCTTCGAAGCTCCGAGCCGCGATACGGCCAACATAAATAATAACAAAATTAAATAAGCTCCTAATCATAATCATGTTTTATTAACCAAATTCGATCATCGCAATCTCGGGTGTTAGAGGTTCAAAGTGTTAAAGAAAAATTCCCGATACTACGAGTGGCGAAAGATTAATTAACGTTGGTAAAGTCGGATCAATTAAGCTAAATCAATACATGTTATAACCCTAAATTGCACCATCCATGCTTACCTGGCATTAGGCCAACTCATTGCCCTTCATTGCCAAAGCCATGCTGAACAGACTCTTAAAAAACCTCTTAAAACAAGTGGCACACGCCCTAACCCTCTACTGCATGCGTTGGAACACTGGCAGACTCACTACTGCACGCGTTGGAACGCTGGCTGGCCTACTACAACCCGTGTTTACCTAACAAAGCACAAAAACAGGAAAGTTGCCGACGGGACAAAAAGCTTTGGGTCAGTTAACTGGAACTCCCAGCCATGCATGGCCGAGAGTTCGTCCAAAACCCTAGCTCCTTCTAGCCTATAAAATAAGGGGTAGGGGTACTATTTGGAGGAGGAAAATCATAGCAAAGAAACTCTGCCCAATTGCCGAATCCGTTTTGTCCCAACCCTTTAGCCTTTCCTCAAGCTTCAGGAGAATTCAAGCAAAGTAGGTGGAGGACAAAGAAGAGGAGGAGCCCAGGATCAGGATCAAGGAACGGTGGCCGATCTCTATTATTATTGTAAGTTGATTCATCTTGAGATTAATAAAGAATACTTTTCCCGTCCCAATGCACGAGTTTTATATGTTTTATTCAATTTATGCTTAATGTCTAACCCTCTAGTAGAACAATAGCATGCATGTGTAGTGTTTTGGCTTGATTGCAGGATCGTCTTTGGAAGGAGCAGCAGAAGCAAGCGGATAAAGCGCAACGGAGGATCTACACCAAACATCAGTAAAAAGGTTAGTAGGTTCTTTCCATGTTTGCATGTGAAAAAGGGTTTTAGGTTTGGGATAGAAGGTTAAAAGTAATTTCTTAAGGGTCATGATCTGCATGCAAGTTTAAGCCCTAGCTTGTTAGTCCGTAGGGTATAATTTCCCAACAACAGAATTGGCGACTCCACTGGGGATATTTACTCTTAGGGTTTTCGGATTTAGTTGAAGGTTTTTGGGTAGTCAAAAGAATTAGATGTTCTGTTTCTTTGTTTGTCTGTTTTCTGTTAGGTCATAGCTAGCAGGGAACCTGGTTCTTTATACCAGCTTTTCCTTGACTGTGCTTGACATTTATTATTGAGACACACAGAGGTACACGTGGCCTGCAGAAGGCCTGCACGCGTGTAACCCGCGCCCTAACCTTCTACAGCCCGCATTTGAACGCCTGCTGTAGTGGTTTCAGTAGCGTGTAGGGATCAGAGAGATTAAGAGGCAATCTCCTCTTCCCTGTCAGAATTTCCATTCTTAGGGGGCTTTCTAGATCCTGTCTGGGTCTTGCTAGTTCATTGTCTTGTCTCAATTTGCTTTATTGCATTTGTTTTCTTTTTGCAATTATTTTTCTTTTCTGTTAAGAAGAAGCATCCAAGCCTTTAAGAGACCCTGGTTATCAATACTAGAGGCCTTTTTCAGGTCTGGGCTGCATGTGTTGTTGTTTTGTCTTAGCATTTATACAGACCCGCAGCCTGTTTAGGTTTAGCCCGCGGGTACCCGCGCGCTGTTATAGTTCAGCACGCATTTGCACGCGTGCTGTTTTAGTGACAGTTGCGGGCTTGATTGGTTGCTTTTCAGCCTAGGTGGGGCAGTCATCCCCTTCTGTGGTGAGAAGTGTGCCTCTCAGAGGTTTGAGTCTAGGGTTGCACAGTCAGTAGGTTAGGGCCTCTTACCTTCAGCCTGTTGTTTCTTAGTTGATTGGTGATAGAAAAGATAACAAGGAAAAAGATTTTGTTTGATGGTTTTTAGACAAGCGTAGGAGTCAGTGCTTTCTTGATTGTCATTTGTGCGTCTTTGCTCTGGTTCTTGGCGATCTGCGCTTTAAGCCAGAATTTTATTTTGTTTCTTGGTTTTGTGCTTGTCGACATTTTCCCTTTGTTGCTTCATTTAGCACTGAAATATTTTTTTTTTTCTTTTTTTGCGTTTGCTTCTTTGTTTGAAGATTGTGTTGCTGCATTAATAGCTAGGAAGAAGTCTTTTTTTGCATAAGTTTTTGCAGTGCATTTAGAGTATAAGTAGCTCGCAGATTTGAGCGAAAGTCCTTTATATTTACTGCATGAAATCTTGAAAAATTTGAAAAGAAAAAGAAGTCTTTCTTGTTGAAAAGTTGCTGGTTTTTGCATTGTTTGTAAAAGTTTTTGTTTCCAAGCATTTCTTGTTCATTTTTCTTTGAGTCTTTACACACCATCAGTTTCACCTCCATACCTTGTGACGTAAAAAATCCTGTTAAAAGCAACGCTAATTAAAATCAATTAGACTTTTTGTTTGTAGGGTGCATACACTAGCTCAGGACTAGGGCCTTGGAATAGGTTGGAGAGTAAATTCTCCAAGGCCACTCAAACCNTGGTTGGAGAGTAAATTCTCCAAGGCCACTCAAACCAAACATTGGAGTCTGTCAATAGGGAGTGTAGAAGTCCAGTGGCGTGAAAGTTATTCGGGACCTCCCTCTAACACAGGGGCTAAACACGAGGTCGCGTAAGGAAAGGTAGCGGAGATAACCCCTCCAAAGCTGGACCGAGTGTAGTGGAGAACACATATCGAGGATTTGTTAAGGGATTCTGTCGTTTACATTTTCCACGAGGCTTCGTGGGTCTCAAATCCGTTCGAGGTCCTTAGTTGTCTTCCGGACCATTTGCTCTCAATACCCTTGACAGGTTTCGGACTTGATACCCTGCTCATTGTGGTCTACCCGACTATCGACTGTACCTGCCTGGTGACTGTTCGCGTGCTGGCAAACTAGTTGCCAATCTTTTCTAGGGACATACACAGGTGACTGCGGGGGTATACAGCGGTACCTAGGACAAAAATCTAGCCATGCTTTGTAGAGTATACCTGGAGGGTGCTTCCGTTTTCGAGTTGNGTTTAGTGTTTGCTTGATTTATCTTTTAGGGGATTTCTTTTAGTGTGTGTTACTGTTTTCACGTGTAGAATACCTTAGTGTGTCGTGGATATTCTCACACAGTGGAGGATTCAGAGCTCCGCCGGTCACGAAGGCTTCTGGGCCTGTCGCCGGTTATCCTGGAGCCACCCCCGCCACCATTGAGGCGGAAGCTAGACCAACGAGGGTCTTTCGAAGCAACCAGGTTTCAAACCATTGAGCCCGAACAACTCCCGGAGAAATCAACCACCAATCTTGGCATAGTTGAAACCCCATCCACTGATACTTGGCCGGACATTATTGTGCCAATTCAATTTTATGAACGCCTGTCAGTGCCTAACCTAGTTATGGAACCAAACTCTGTTACTTCCTCTGGGAATTCTTCCATTCCCATCACCGTTGATACCATAGGAGAAGCTTCTCCTAACTTTCCTTTGTTGACGGTCCGGGCCACCATGGTCTCGACCGCAACTACGTCGCATAGTGGACCGACCCCATCTATCGCGGTGGCCACACCTCCTTACACACCTAGTGCGACAGGCCCTCCGTTTTCATACGATATGCCTAGTTCAGGTACAAATCCTGCACTCACTTCCTCCACTTTACAGACTTTGGGTTTGGGGGCAGGGAGCTCTAACGCTCCTCTACAAGGTCAACTTGGGGGCATTCCTGTCCCTTTCAATGCTTTTCCTTACGCTGGAGGTCATATCTGTCCTTCGTCCCCTTCGCTTGGTGGATTGCATCAGCAGTCCTCCGGACAGCCTACACACACGAGTTCATTTGGAGCCGGGAGTCAAGGAACACCTGCACAAACTCTGCCGGTAGGTTCCTCACCATTTGTTTGGAACGGGACGTTTGGTAATAACACTTTCGCATCCAATGCTTTCCCATCTGGGGGCACACCCATTTTTGGACAGTCTACTCCAGCACAGGGTACTATTCCTGCGCTGGGGGCACATATACCAGGACCTTGGAACTCAGAACAAGGATCCATTCCTTCATCTGGAATGCCATTTTGGGGTAATTCTTTCCACAGTCAATGGAACCCCGGACAGACTTTTATGCCTCTCCCCTCGGGACCGGCATGGGGTACTCCTTCCCAAAGTCCGTCAAACACGATGAATTCCCAACATCCTATGTCCTTCATGGGGAATCAACCAATGATGTCTCCTCAGATGCAAAACCCTTACGCTGGTCAGGGCCATGGTTTTTACCAGGATCCGGGCCAGCAGCCAAACTTTTCCTGGCAACCTGGTGCCAGTCAAACTCCAGGACCCTTTTTTCTGGGCTATCAGCAGCAACCTAAACTACCTTTCCTGGTGATGTTACACTTGCCAGATTTGACATGGTTGTTAAATGATCCTATCTGTCACGATCCGCGTTGGCCTCCTATGCTGATGAAGTTGCCTTTGGACATCCCAAAGTTCGAGGCCAAGCCTAACGAAGATCCAGGTGATCACGTGACTACTTTCCACCTTTGGTGTTCATCTAACTCACTGAAAGATGACTCCGACTAGTTGCGACTGTTTCAACGCACTCTCATCGGGAGTGCCGCGAAATGGTACATAGAGCTCGATCATTCACGATATTCTTCTTTTGGTGAACTGGCGATGGCATTCCTTAACCATTTCTACTTACCTGTGAGATATGACACTAGCACAGAGTTGCTAGCCAATTTCGAACAGACGACAACAGATCATATCTCGGATCATATCTGAGAGTGGAGACGCTGAAAGAGTCTAATCAAAGTGCCAGTTCCACCAACATTCCTGCTGGAGTGGTTCCTTAAGTCTTTAGTCCCCCAATTGTCCAAAGACGTCGCAACTTTTGGGGTTTTCTCTGAGGAAGATGCCATCATGAGGGCTCAACAGTTTGAGCTTATCTATTCTCAGTCTGGTCTATTGTACAACATCCTACCAGATGCACCACAATCGATACTGGATAAAACCAGACAGAGAGCCGGACCACATGCCAATGGTATCATTGGTTCGGCACAAACCAAGCCCGCTGAGCAATTGACCAAACAATTGCAACAGTTATCGATACAACACTCAATGGCTAGCCGGACTACTGCTTTGACTGCTCCTCCTACCTAAACGTTGAAAGTACACTCCGTGCAGATGACTACCCCAAAGGCCACCCAGCAGCCTGAAGGGAAGAAAAAACAACGAAAGAAGGGTAAGGGGGATAAAAAGCCCACTGATAATGCTGGCGAGGGCACTACGGAAAAATGGAAGGCGAGGTATCCGTGCAACTTGTGTGCGGAAGACCACCCTACCCATCTGTGTCCTCGACTTGCAGAGGCCCAAAAGTTTGTCACACAGCAACATCAAGCTGTGTTGACTAATCCCTTTCAGCATGGGCAAAATTTAACTCAAGCCTCTACAAGTGCCAAAGGGTGCAGCCAAGAAACCTGCCCTCCGCCAAATAATTCCTCTTCGGCGAACATATATATGGTTAGGGGTGATGCCTTAATAATGACTAGAGCGCACAACTATAGTAAACCAAGTGCCTCTGAGAAGGGAAAAGAAGCCGAGATCCCATCTCTTCCTCTACAGATTGAGAAGACGTTGGGTGAAACAATGACATGCATCCCAAAAGGTGCATTTAAGAGAGCTTCTCACAATCCAAACGCAAGGGCCGCCCAGAATTACTCTGTGGTGGAAGATTTATCCCAAACCCCTTGTGCTAT
>JASDQU010737139.1:20519-62206 GCA_032191745.1 Picea mariana | reverse complement strand
ATCCTCCAAAGAGGTCAAGATTATGAGCCTACTCCGGAAGAGACCTTATTACCCAACACTAAAGCGAAAGTGTTAAGCACACAAGGGTCCGAAGAGAAAAAGGTTGAGACCCAAGCACAAGGAACCAAAACAGCTAATAAAATTACATCTTGAACCAGGACCATGAGTAATAAAGTGGTCCAGACAAATAAGTCAGAAAGGAATGATTCGGAAGTCTTAACCAAAGAAACAGACAAGGTGAGCAGAGATTTCAGTTTTGAGAATGAGATAAATAAAATTAAGATACCAATCCCTTTGGTAGAATTAGCAAAATACCTCGTTTATTGGAAGCAGATTACCAAAGCGATGGGTGTCTCTGAGCTAGAAAGCCAGTCTGATGTTTTAAACCTGGAAGATGACAAACCTAACATCACTTTTGGTCCCCATTTTGAAGGGTCCAAAGACACCATTGCTCCCTTTTATATCACGTTGAATGTGTATGATCAATTGCTACATAATTGCATGTTAGACTCCAGAGCCTCCCATAACGTTATGCCTAAGATTATCATGGACAAATTGGGTCTTCAGATCCCCAGGCCTTATGGAGACCTTTACTCTTTTGACTCGAGAAGGTTTAAGTGTATGGGAATGATTAAGGACTTAGTATTTACCCTGGCATAGGTCCCGGTTAAGAGTATCCTGATGGATGTGGTTATTGCAGATATTCCCCCTAAGTATGGCTTACTGTTGTCTAGGTCATGGGGAGCCAAGCTCAGGGGTTCTCTTCAATTGGATATGATGTTCGCCACAATTCCTGTGTTTGGCGACCAATTTACTTGGTTGTACAGAGAAACAAGATTAGCATATACAGTGAGCGATCCTCAAAACCCAAACAATTTCCCTATTTACATTGAGGACCAAGATCTGGGAAATTGTATTTTGTCTTTTGATGATGTTTTAGATGGTCATCCGGAGGAAAACGATATAGAATAGGAAGAGTCAAGTTACATGACAGAGGATCTGTGTAGCACTGGTGTCTAGAAAATGTATTTTGACGGTGCCTCATCTTCTGAAGGGGTCGGTGCAGGAGTTCTTTTAGTGGCTCCTAAAGGTAAATTCGTTGTTCCTTTTTCCTACCGATTGTAGTGGGATATTGATTATACTAACAACGTATGTGAGTACGAAGCACTGGTCTTAGGATTAGAAGTTGCTAAAAATCTAAAAATAAATAACTTAGAGGTATATGGAGATGCATAGTTAATAGTCAAGCAGATAAATTGATAGTACCAAGCCAAGCATCCTAGATTAAGAGCATACAAGAATTGTGCCTGGGATCTCATGGAAAAAAATTTCTTGTCCGTAAATGTCCATTTCATCCCACACACAGAGAATTTACATCCTGACGCATTGGCTAAAGAAGCTTCAACCTTCTCTCCTCCCACCACTTTCAAATTGAAGTATCACATTGAAATCAACATAGACCATCTATACCAGACAATATCCAACACTGGAAAGTCTTTGAGGATGACAAACAAATTAAGAAATTTCTTGAAGTAGTGGGCGAATTCTCTGAAACACATGTAGACCAAGAAAATCAAAATGACCTGATATGGATCATGCAAGAAGGAGAGGATCCTGAAGCTTTCCGAGAAAAAATCGTGGATCATCATATGCTGGTCCTTAACAACAACCAAATTCTGAAAGTATTGATTCCTTTAGAAAGACTTTTTGATCAGAACGACGTACCTGTAAAATCCACTCTACAACCCCAACCAAAAGAAGCGGAGGGTTGTGATATAGGAACTGAAGCAGAATCTAGGATAGTAAAAATATCCAAGTTCCTTCCTTCCAAAATAAAAAGTAAGTATAAATACCTACTCAGACAGTATAAGGACGTTTTCGCCTGGTCTTATGATGAGTTAAGAACATATGACACTTCCGTAATTGATCANAAACCATTTAGGAAAAATCTTAGACAGATCAACTCCATTTTGTTACCTGTGATCAAAAAATAAGTTAAGAAACTTTTAGACGCGAAAATAATCTTACCTCTGAGATATTCAGACTGGGTAGCAAACCTGGTCCCAGTTAGGAAAAAGAATGGGGAAATCAGACTGTGTGTGGATTTCCGAAACTTAAATAAGTCGTTTCTCAAGGACAACTATCTGCTGCCCAAAATGGACCATGTATTAGAAAAGGTATTTGGAGCAAACTGAATGTCTATGATCGACAGGTTCTCTGGTTATAATCAAATCGCCGTGAATGAACAAGACAAGGAAAAAATTGCTTTCACCACACAATGGGGTACGTTCATGTATGAAAAAATGCCTTTTGGTTTGATGAATGCAGGGGCCACATTCTAGTGTGCTATGGACATCACTTTCATAGGAGAAAGGGATAAGTTCGTAGTCATTTACCTCGACGATTTGACAGTTTTCTCTAAAACTGACGAAGAACACTTGATGCATCTCAAACAGACTTTCGAAAAATGCCACAGGTTTGGTTTGTCCTTAAACTCAAAGAAATATCATTTTGCCAAGCGAGAAGGTAAGCTTTTGGGTCATATCATATCTAGGGATGGAATCAAGATCTATCCTAAGATAATTGAAGCAATAGATACTATAAATATTCCCAGAAACGTAAAAGAGATTCAATCTTTCTTAGGAAGAATAAATTTTTTATGAAGGTTTATCCCGAATTTCGCTGAGATTGTAAAATTGATCACAGGTATGTTGAAGAAGGACAGCGAAGTAAAATGGACAACCGAGGCCAAATCATCATTCACACATATTAATAAAGTCATAAGCGAGGCGCCTATGTTAGCAAGCCTCGACTATCTAAAAGATTTTCTTATCTTCTCATTTTCCTCCGAACACACTATCGCTGCGGTGCTCCTAGAAAGGAATGAAGAAGGATTTGAACAACTGATCACCTTTTTCAGCAAGAGCCTTAGAGATGCAAAAATGAAGTATGATATAATAGAAAAACAGGCGTACGCCATGGTAAAAGCATTAAAGGCATTCAGAACGTATGCACTACACTCAATGATAATTGCGTACGTGCCTACCAGTTCTGTGAAAGATATATTGGTATAGCCAGATAGCGATGGAAAAAAAGGGCGATGGCTCACCAAAATCCAAGAATTTGATCTGGAAGTCAAACCGACCAAATTAATAAAAGGGCAAGGCTTGGACAAACTCTTAGTTGAGTTGAATTTCAAAGCCCTAGATATAAATTGCCTGCAGGAAGGTGATGAAGATACGAACCTAAATGAGCTAAATGAGGAAACAGGTCCAAACAAGATCGAAGAGAAGTTCATATCGCCATGATGGTATAGAGACATAGTGTCATATATGATAACTCTAAAATGCCCAAATGAGCTATCACCATCTAAAGCCAGGAATTTAAAACTCCATGGAGTTAAATATTGTATCACCGAAGGTCAGCTATATTGGAAAGATCCACTCGGTTTCCTGCTAGTCTGTTTAGTCGAGTCAGAAACTCAGCGGGTTATAGATGAATTTCACGAGGGAATCTATGGGGGGAATCATGCTTGGAGAGCTATAGCTTGCAAGATTCTGAGGGCTGGGTACTACTGGCCAAAATGTTACTTAGACGTTAATGCCAAAGTGCGTGCCTGCAACCCTTGTCAACTATTTGCAGGTAAACATAAGCTCTCAGCACTGCCCTTAGTTCCGGTCAATTCTGAAGCCTCGTTTCAGCAATGGGGTCTAGACTTCATAGGCAAGATTAATCCCCATTCCAGTGCTCAACACATGTGGATCCTAACCGCAATAGATTATTTTACGAAATGGGTGGAAGCCATCCCAACCAAAAGGGCAACAGACTCGGTGGTAATAGATTTCTTACAGGACAACATTTTGTCAAGATTTGGTTTCCCCAGAAAGATAGTTACTGACAACACCCAAGCTTTTAAATCTATAGCTATGACCAGTTTCTATCAGAAGTATAACATCGTCCTCGGCCATTCCACAGCATATTACCCCCAGGGAAACGGATTGGCCGAATCATCTAACAAGAGCCTGGTAAATATAATCAAGAAAGTATTGGATGAAAATAAAAGATCTTGGCATGTGCACTTAAAATATGCATTGTGGGAAAATTGCATAAGCACAAAAAGGTCAATTGGCATTTCTCCTTTTCATATGGTATATGGGACCGATGTTGTGCTACCTATAAACCTAGCGCTCCCAATGATGAAGTTATGGCAACATCAAAATGAAGAACCCAATCATGTCACCAGAAGGATAAATCAATTGATCGAGGTTCAACAACATAGAGTCGAAGTAGATGAAAAGATGCAGAAGTACCAAGATAACATGAAGGCATTATTTGACTACAAAGCAAAGGACAGAGATTTCCTCCCAGGTGATTTATTGTTAAGGTGGGATGCAAGAAAGGAAGTAGTAGCAAAACATGGTAAATTTGACCACCTCTGGTATGGGCCATTCAAGGTCTCGGCTTTGGAAGGAAAAAATTATTTCCTACTGGAAAATATAGACAGAGAAGTCCTCAACGCCCCTGTCAATGGGCGGTATCTAAAGAATTATATGATGTAACAATCGCTAGATTAAAAATAAACAAGAAATAAATAAATAAATGTTGTGTACATATATATATTTTTTTCATTTAAACATTGCTCTTGATTTTATTTTTTCGTTCATGAACATTCGACACATTTCGGATAGCCCTGATAATATTCATATTTGCCTCTTACAGGATTCTAGCTGCATACAAAACAAGCAGGAGAAGTAAACTGAAAGTCAGTGTCAGAAATAAATTGGCTTAAATAGGTGATACTTAAGAAATTTCATATTGTGCAAAGAAATTGAAACGAAAAGGTAAAGATGAGATTTCTCAAAAGACATGTTCTAAAAGACTATTAAATAAAACCAAGGTAACCTCACCCAAACTACAACATTAGCTGAACTGATTAATGACACAGTTGTTTCTTGGTTTAATAGCCTATGAAAAAATTAAGACGAATTAAATGATTCTCAAATTTAAAAGTAGTCAGTCAAAGTAAAGTATCCTTGAAAGTATCCACAAGAGTCAGTTTTGAATTTTTGACCTTTTCATTTTTAGTCAATAAGTCACTACCTGGCATCCTTTCTATCTTCGGGTTTACCTTTTAAAAAAGTCACCATCTTTCCGTTTCATATACGAAGGGATAAGAGTTTTTCGTTTCAACCTCGTGAGCTTCAAAGAAGATTGTGGAAAGAAAGTGGGTCTTCACAGCTACTCGATCCCCTGCTCAGCGAAGGAACGTTTAGAGTGATCCTAACTTTCCTAGGTTTTTCAACGACATCGGAGGATTGAATCTTGCTCAAATAGAATGCCCTAAGAAAGTCATTTTCCCTTTTTCCCTAAGAACGAAGGTGTTGTGAAGGCCAAGGGAAGGTTGGTACCGAGTAATCAAAGTAAGTTGATAGACCTATAATGCAAAATATTACACAGATATCAGCCTTGATATAAACTGATTGCCCCCATCTTTGCGCTCTAAAAAGAAAATTATAAGACAGGTGGTGAAAGGAAATTCAGAAATGATTGCCCCCACCTAGTCCAAGAGACGATGAAAGGAAATTCAAAAATGATTGCCCACATCTTAGCATTTAAATGCATGAATATCTTCCGAAGTGGTGAAAGGAAATTCAGTAAAAGGGGCCAGATAACTTCACTGGGGTACTCAATAGGCTCACTGGCAGTGAAGCAATGTCTGAGATATCTGTAAGGTTTTTATACATGAATATCACTCTACTCTAGTAACCAATTCTTTTTAAAAAACCTTATCTACATCCCAAGTTCAGACAGGACTTCCCAATTAAAAACATATAATGTTCTTCTTTTAATGCAAGCTGATAGTCGAAAGATCTGTTGGGTCTCCTAGAATTGTTTTGATTGTATTAAAGTAGACCTAAATTTAGTAGCGGGAAAGGGAAAGTCGTGAAAGGGACTACAACTAAGTTTAAAAAGAATATCTGAGTTTGAAAAAAGATTTTCAAGGTAAAAAACGAAGTCTCTTTCCCCCTTCGATACCCTGTTCTCAGGAATCTTTTCGCCTGATTGAAGCTATTGACTCCATTTACCCAATATTGACACATGGTCTACTGTTCTTCCCGCCTTACAAGCAAGCGGGATCCCTAGTTGGAGCCTATGTTAGAGCCGCCTTTGTTTTTCAAGCTCGTCACAAATTTCATTCTTAATGCTTCAAATCGATAGATGGTTTTTGTATTTTCCCTTTGTGGTTTCAAAATCTCTAAAGCTTTATCACACGAGAAATGATGATTATTGTACTCTCGAGACGAGTCCAATATTTCATAAAAATGTTTCCTCTTTGTTCTACCTCAGGATCTCGTAGGTTGGATACTACAAGTCATGTAGTTCACACGTCTCGAGCTATGAAATGGTGAAATCGCTTTAATTTTTCACCCAGGGAAGTAACGAGAGTAAAATTTTCCCTAAACCATGATTTAACATCATCAGGTTTTTGCACCTCAGTGATCACCAAATCCAAAAATTTATTGTCGCAGCCCCAATAGTTGAGAACACGAGGTCCTTAATTTATTAACGCGTGTCAAGGTTAAAAGTAAAAGCTAAACCATGGTAAAATTTATGTCGGCAATTCGCCACTTGGCGTTTTCTTTTTTAAAAGTTACACCGTCTCGACCCCGACTCGCGAAGTCGCGATAAGGATACAAACATAATTAATTAATTACTAAATATGATTTTATCTTCCCTTTTTATTAAGTCGTCTTATCGCGATCTCGCGGTTTCGCAGCTCAGCATGCAAACCCCCCGGAAACTTATTTTCGAAGCTCCGAGTCGTGATAGTGTGAATATAATAATTATGAAATTAATTGAGCCCCTAATCGGGATTACATTTTTATTAACCAAAATCGATCATCGTAGTCTCGTGTGTTAGAGGTTCAAAGTGTTAAAGTAAAACCCCCGATATAATGAATACCGAAATATTGATTAACGTTGGTAAGACCAGATTAATTAAGATAAATCAATACATATCTCGTGTTTCGATGCTTGCATGATTTACGAGGTAGCCTTATTCTTTCCATATGCCAACAAACATTTTAAACCGCCAAAATGTTATGACATTAATGAGTAAATAGGGCAAATCGATTAATATAAGATCAGATTTTTATGGCAAAATTTATTTCTAAAACATGATTTGACAGACTTGTTCTGAAAGGTACCGAGTTTTTAAATATATATAAGATTTGTGGTTCATTATAACAAATTCATTTTCATATTACGCAAAGCACATTATCTCTAAGCAAGCTGACTTCTGTATGTATACGTATTTCTATTGCAGAAGAGCTAAAACACAATCTTCAGCCATGGCTCCACGAAAAGCATCCAAAGCCAGTGTCGAGGTTTCGGGACAAGGCTCAGACAATGTCACTGATACTTCGCCTCGAATTATCGACTCGATCCCTAATTGGTAATTTGTTTCATATGTTCTGCAGGCCGAATTGGTGGATTATTCTGATGAATCCAACGACAATGGAAAAGATGATATAACCACCAAGTATAAGATAGACATCCAATCCGGAATGCACAAAGTAGCAGCCAGGTCATGATTGCTTCCATATTATGACATGGTCCGATGGGCATTAGACCATGTGGACATACCGACCAGAACCATCGTGAATGAGCAGAAAGTCACCATCGGGACTTTCAGGCCTGAACATCTGCAAGCCATATATAAGCTTCCCACAATGTCTAACTATACATATGGTGCCGAATTCTTGGATGAGTTCAAGCAGAAGGAATGCATACAGTATGATAAAACCATGTCCAGTTTAATAAGAGATTGGGTTTCGCATGCCTCAAAGTTCAGAGAATCTAGCCACGACATATATTCAATCGCTTCCCTAGAACCGTAGTACAAGTATGTAGCCATGATGACATGCAGGTTATACGGGAGAGAGGACACCTCACATTTTTTTCTTCCATGGGTGCCTCTAATATTTCAGGTCACTGAAGGCAGTTCCTTTGAATGTGCAAAAATGCTATCCGATAGCTTGACTAGTCGGGTCACAGAGTATCGGGCGTAGAAAGAGAGCAGAAAGGCATCTTCATTTTTCATGTCTGCATACATTTTGGACGCAGTTTGTTTTTTGACACAATTTCACTTAATGAGATGGAGTTGGAATCCAACCGAAGACGAGCCCATACATGTCTATCATTCAAAATTATGGGAAAACAAAGCAGCAAATTTCATATACGAAATCTTCAACTGGGTGATGGTGCCTCTGCATGTCACTATTTTCGGTCACCCGCCACCCAGGATATCAGACAATATAGTGACAAATCTTAGCAGTATAGAAAATTGGTATGTAGAGGCCGAATTTTCATACATCAAAGTTTTCGGGGCTTATGTTCCCCTGCATGCATTGCCATTGTTCATTCCCAACAAGCTGGCTTGTCGGGAGGTCGCCAGACAAGCAGTAATCGGCGGTATAAGCAAGGAGCTTAAGGGATACTCAAAGAAGGTATGGCCACCTTTTCCTGTTCATTTAAATTCATATTCTTTATTAGATTTCGGGCATGCCAAAGCTAAAGCAGTAGCCCTGGAAGACCTAAATTTGGTCCTCATTGAATACAAGAAGCACGATCCGCAAAGGGTCGTGAGAAATCATTTGGCCAGTTGCAGGCTCAAGAGATTTGAGCACGAGAATTCACGCTCAGACAACATTTTCTGAGGTGCAAGGTCCTATGCCGAGATTCTAGCTCGGATACAAACCTTGGCACCCAAGGAAAGAGTCGATGTTCTGAAGTTCCAGGAACATCGATGCAGTTGTCTTCTCGTAGTGTTGGGGGGTGAGAGTCTGAGTACGGTGGAGGTGAAACAAAGAGATGTCAAAGGCTCTAAGGATACGACTCCTGATCAAGAAAAACACCAGGATGAGGGAGAGAAAACTAAGAGTCCAAAAGCTGACATAAAGACTCCCGACCCACCGAAGAAGCAAAGTTCAGTTGCTACTCCAAGAAAATCAATGAAGCAGGTCGAAGAACCTATCACATCAGTTACTCCCTTGCAGTCGACCCAAGGAAATATTGATGCAGGATGGATCTTCAATGAAGAGTTGAGGCCTATAAGGGTAGAAGAGTCCCTCTGAATGAGTTCTTTTTCGATAAGAAGAGAAAGGCAGTGGTAAAGAGGGAATTCTATCAGGAAGGAGAGTCAAAAACCAAGAAATACAAAGTCATAACTGATGGGAAGGAGAAGAAGAGTGAACAATTGGCGACTGAAATAGCAGGGACGTTGGGAGCATATGCCTCGACGAATCAATTTTTAGTCGGGCTTTTGAAAAACCAGCTTAAACGAAAAAATCGCCTCATTAGGACCCTTGAAGCCAGACTAGCCACAACAACAAAGAATGCCAAAGACTAGGTGAGTGTAGGAATAGAGCAGGCCAGGTTGACCGATAAAAATGAAATAGAGCTACTCAAGACTAAGCTCAAGAAAGGACAACTGGTGGTATGGGATGGTCAGATACAAGCCATCCAACAAAAGGATTTGATCGAACAACTATAGTCTAGGGTGGAGATCGTTGAGAGTAGGATGATAAACATCGGGATGTTCAAATCCTAGGTGATGTAGATTTGGAGCAGAGTCTCTGCGGCCCAATAGAATTTACTCGCCAAGGTAGAAGCAATCCGAGACAACTGTTTGCTAGTAAACCAGTTTTCAGAGAACTTATCTGCTAGAGAAAGGGAAGCTGGAGCAGCATGGGTCACCTTCCAAGAGGCTGTGATAGCCACAAACAACAGGGGTTCGGAAAGTACTCCCAAGTTCACCATTTCAGAGCAAACCAGAGGAAACATTCTATTAAAATAATGGGAGAACAACATCACAGAAGGCAAGATGTAAGCCAAAAGGGTAATGAATTCCTTAGAAGAGACCTTTAGTTCTATAGATGGCGATCTACCAGACATTGATAGTGGAGGTAATGTCGAGGCGTTGATGCAAATGTATATGGAAAAAATCTCGCTTGATCTAAAGGAAAAAGAGGAAAGATATTCGACCGAGATCTCCCAAGTGACTATGGCGGACATAGTCCAAATAGACAAATGTATGATTAAACCAAGCGCGCAATTATGCACTATCGACATCATAGATGGACAGATGGAAGACATGTTGCCGCAGTTAGCCCGAGAATGTTACTTTTTTGAAGCCAGCTGTCAAGCAGAACCATCGAGGCTGTTATCGGACTAATAGGTAGGTGCGGGCACTAATAGATCTCCCTAGATCCACCTGGATCTAGAAAAAAACAGGACAGAACATGACACTTTCCTCAAGTTTTATATATTGAATTTAACTAAAGAGGGATAAGTGACATACCATTTAAATGTCACTTCCTCTCACCATCGCCATCCTAGCTCCGTTCCAATTCTCATACAATGATGATCCTTCAAAAGAACACAGCCAAGCAAAGTGATAGTAATAGCATAAACTCAATAAAACACAACAAGCTTTATAGGAAAGAATCATATCACTGTATCATATTAAATGTGAAAGAGATATTACAACCATGGCCTTGATTTTGTAAGGTCCCTTCCAGCTATCCTTCATTCCTCACACACTTTCACTCCAAGAATTCTGAGAGCATAGATCTGATGATATTCACAATCTATCTTGACAAAACAAATCTCAAAGCCACTCCAACCAAGCTAATAATTCCAAGCCAACCAAAGCTAACAAGCTCAAGAACCAACTTAAGAACCCCTTCTCCATGAGAGCTCCTCTCCTTTTATAAGTTGAAGAGGATAAGGTGAGGAGGTTAGGATGATCCCACTAAATCATGAAAGAGAGTAAGATCCAAACCATTCGGATGCCACCTCACCATGGAAGTTTATCCTTCTAGAAGATTCGAGAAAACGCTCGTTTTTCCCACGTGTAAGCATTCTCGCACCCTGCTTATAGTGAAACCTGCGAACTGTTCACACCCTAGCTATGATGCAGCCTCCGAGAATCAGGCATTCTCACACCCTAATACATAGGCATCCTGCGAACTTCCTTTTTTATAAGGTTTTTACACAGGAAAATGCAACTTCTTTTCTCAGGAAAAGTTCTTCTCCCTTCTCTCTTCAGGAACTCAGACCACTGACCTCTCTGAAGGAAATAGATAGGTTTACATCATTAACGGTCATAGGGATGACAAAAATAATGTGTAACAAAGGTTGATATCTGAGTTGGTTGAAAGATGTGTCACCTGTACTGAGCATGTGCGAGGAAAAACGTCTGACACCAAGTGAAGACAGAGAAGAAGAAATGGAGTGATTGCTCTCCTCCCTATCATAACCAAAATTTTGTAACGATTGAGATTCTATCTTATTTGTAAAACTGTTTAAATACACCACAGAAAAAAAAGAAAAAGGCTGGACCTTTTTGTGTCAATTGTAACAGAGTTTTTACATTTTGAGAGTTAATACAAAGCAAATCTGAAAATTCTCAATTCTGTCACGACTGTGTTATGAGTTTGTTTTCTTGTATCTCATATTTCGTTTCATTTCATATTCATAACTGATAAATGCTTCGTTATAATTTAGTACGACCACTACTATAGCGAATGAATTTTTGTTTTCTGTAATTGTTTACTATTTTTCCTCTGTACCAGCTATTAGTGGGTGTAAGACCAGTCAACACTTTCAGAATTCTATACATATTTTATTCTACATCGGGTTATTTCTTTACAGTTTTCCTCTTCTATTTATACGTGAGATTCTCCCTTGATAGGAGCCTTACACCATAGATAGATAAATGTTTTTCTCCCACCTCATACATTTTATTAAGATATAACTGAGTTACAGGAAAGAGCCTTTGATTTGCACCCCATTTTATTTCCGAAATCATAAGTTCTCTTTTATACGACCAAATTGAGACAACACTTAATTTATCTCTGAAGTTTTTATTAGTTTACTGTTCCTCCATGACTGTCCCTGAACCAACACAGCCCAATATCAAACCTAGATTATCAAATCAAACGCACATTGCCTTAAACCTTTTTGACACTATTCTAAAATAGCCACTACCTGGGTTGAACTCGAACATTCATGGGCAGCGGTCGAACAAGATATAGCCATTCAGGAATAGTTGGAAGCTAGACAACGCCAACATAGAAATCTTCCTTAGTTTCCTTTTCCGAAGGTTGACGTTTCTCTCTTCTCCACCTTTTACCCACTTTCGTATGCCTAGACACTGTACTTCTAAGCCTTAAGTACAGACTCTGGAACAACAGTTGCCATCAATGACAAAGGGGGAGATTGTTGGCATGTTTTACAGGCAGCGTATGCTTGTCATTGATGGAAAGTACGACAACGATGATGGCTTAAGTACAACACCGATGATTAGCAGCGCAGTGATAATCGGGGAAGAGCACCAACTGTGATCATTGGATCAACAATTCAGAATTCCCAATGGCTGTCAAATCTCAATGTAGACAAGAGGAGCGCGCAGATATGGAGGATAGATCTCAGGTGTTAGATCCGAGCGCAGGGTCCGACCACCGTTGGATTGAGGAGAGCCTGCACGTTATTTAAAGTGCTAGGAGAAGTGTGCTTACAAAATCCTGAAAGCAGGAGGACCGTCCATCTTCAAGTAGGACATGTGGTGAAAGATCGTCATTTCACTGACTATAAATTCAAAGGAATGGGGTTCCCTAACCTACTGAATTTGAGAAATGTGAAACCCTGAAGTAAACTAAAGTTTCAGAGATCGAGAGTTGGAGATGTCAAAGAATATTAACCACAAGGATCCTGAAATCGCGACTTAATCTGAGCCATCAGATCAAGGTTTGATCTGGACCGTTGATCCTAGTCCATTTTGGAGTTTCACGGATCGAGAGTTGGAGATGTCAAAGAATATTAACCACAGGAATCCTGAAATCGCGATATGCGAAACTGCGACTTAATCTGAGTCGTCAGATCAAGGTGTGATCTGGACTATTGATCTGACTCCATTTCGGAGTTTCGTGGATCGAGACTTTGAAGTGATAGGAACACTGAACATCAAGAATTTCAAAATCACAAAATGAAAAATCGCGAAATGATCTGAGCCATTAGATCAAGTGTTGATCGGGACCGTTGATCCCACGCCATTTCGGGGTTTCGGGGATCGCGACTTGGAGAGTCGAGATGCCTCATCTCTAGATTCACGAAATGCGAAATCGTGAAAGCGCCTTATGCATAAGGTTGTGGTCACAGCCCTTGGTCACATCAACGAGAGATGGAGGAAAGAGATAGAGCAACCAAGCTCCTTTTCGGGGATCATGACTGGGAATGTCGAGACACATGGTCACATGAATGCTGAATTTTTGAATGTCGAAATGCCAAAATGAATGCAATATCCCATGGAATCAATCCAATGGTGCAGGTGAATTTGAACAGGATTGGAGAGCTACTGTAGTGTAACTACCAGAAACCAATGATGGTTTCTGCTAGAGGAATTGAAGACACTTCGGGATGATTGACAGAGGAGGTGAAGAGTCTCTGGGAATCTTCAAGAAGGATGAAGATATTTGTGGAGGCTATTGACAGCTGGATGAGCATTGAGGCCTGTAACTGGAAAAGAGAAGGTGAGCTCAACTATCATAGAGAAGACGAAGAGTCTCAAACTGCGAGAGAGGCTAAGGAATCTCAGTATAACATACATTGATGCCAAACAAGTGGAAAATGACCAGAGAAGTTGAAGAGTCACAATGATGATCAGACAAAGCACTCAAGTTGTGGAGGAATTTGGTGCAGAGTGAGCATGAAAAGGCATTGCGAATATTGCATGCACAAAGACAACAGAGACTATAAGAATGCTAAACAAAGAAGAGATAAGTGTTGTCATGGTGTAGGAAAATTCAGGTGTGTACAAGGAGGCAAAACGCAGGAGCAGAAATGCACAGTTGAGGAATGGTGCATTGAAGGGATATGGTGCATAGAGCATAAAAGGAAGAAGAACATAAAGTGTTAGAGGTGTGCAGAAGACACTGATGCAAACAGGGTAGAGCAGTGTAACAGAACAACAACAGGGCTGGTAAGCCATTGAATAATTTTATATTGTTGTAATAAGTTTTAGTAACAAAGAATTTATAATTCAGGGTGATTGGGAGGTGCTAGGGAGGACTGGTGTCCTCAAAGGTTCAAGTGGGTGCTTGAACATAGGGAGTTTTTGCTTCCTTCTAGTTGGGGCTAGAGAAACCAGGGAGTTGGTGCTTCCTTCTGGTTGGTGCTAGAGAAACCAGGGAGTTGGTGCTTCCTTCTAGTTGGTGCTAGAGAAACCAGAAGGTTGGTGCTTCCTTCTAGTGGGTGCTAGAGAAAACAGGGAGTTGGTGCTCTCAGCAAGTTGCAGCATGCAAAAACAGAGGTTGTAGCCTTACAATGAGTTGATGCTCATATGTATGATAATGTAAAGAATGTAGATAATACTTATCATATAAAGAAAAAGATGTTTTTACCCTGTATGGGTTTCCTCAGGAATTATCTATCTCTGTTTTTCTCATATATGTGATTGATGTTGAATGTGCCTTTGCTTATTTCCCATTATTGTGATCATCATTGAGTTCCCTGTAAAGATTTCAAAAGAAGCATAATTTTTTAAGCACGGTGACAATTGATTCACCCCCCCTCTCAGTTGTCCAACATAGTTAATGTTTGATAGATGTCGTGAAATGTAGATATCTCTGAATCTAAGGAAGTGTATTTTCTGTGTACCTCATGGAAATATGTTAGGCCATATTGTATGTAGAGAAGGAGTCTTGGTAGACCAAACTAAAGTTGTGGTCATTCTGAACATTCTGCCACCTACAAGTGATAATTTTTTATTCTCTACCCTAGGACATACAAGATATTACTGCATGTTCATCATAATATACACAACTATCACCGCACCTCTAGAATTTGTTTTGAAGAAGTCCGAACTATTTTGATGGACATCAAAGTGTGACAAAGCATTCAATATTCTCAAAGAAAAACTAAGTACTGCACCTATATTGATATTTCCCAATTGGGAAATTGAGTTCCATGTACACGTGGATGCATCAGGCATCGCCCTGGGAGCCATTCTAGCGCAACCAAAGGAAGGAAATATGGACCACCTTATCTACTTTTCCATTAGAAAACTTTCACAAGATGAGCGCAACTACACAACCACTGAAAGGGAAGGTTTAGATATGATTTATGCATTACAAAATTTTAGACACTACTTGTTGGGATATCATTTCAAGTTTTTTACTGACCATTCTGCATTGAAGTACTTAGTCAATAAACCAGTACTTGAAGGAAGAATTTGCAGGTGGCTACTTCTTTTTCAAGAGTTTTCATTTGAAGTAATTGTCAAACTAGGAAGATGCAATGTAGGTCCAAATCACCTTTCCAAATTGGAGTCAGAGGAAAGTGGCAGAGAAGTGGATGACCATCTCCCAGACGTGGACCTATTCCGGATTGAGGCCATCACAAAGTATCTTGAAGACATTATTGTCTTCCTTAGTACAATGACCTACCCAGAAACTTAATCCACAACCCAAAAGTGACATATGGTGGTTTGCACAGCAGAATATCAATTGATCATGAGACAACTTTACAAATTAGGACTACACAACATCCTTAGGAGATGTGTCCTGAACCATGAAAAACAAGATATCATGTGGGTATGCCACAATGGAGTTGAGTGAGGACATGTTGGAGGTAAATCTATTGCACATAAGGTAATTCAAGTTGGATTATGGTGGGCTACATTATTTAAAGATGCCAAGGAATATGTTAGATCTTGTGACACCTGCCAAAGATTAGGGAAGCCATCACATAGAGATGAATTACCCCATTAGCCAGTCAAATCCCTTCAGGCATTTGAGAAGTGGGTTGTTGATTTTATCGAACCGATCAACCCCCCGAATAAGCACTCAAAATCTAGATACATCATCACCACAATTGATTACCTCATAAGATGGGTTGAAGCAGAGGTAGTTCAAAACTGTTCTATAGATACAACTGTTAGATTTATCTTCGAGAACGTTATCACTTGGTTTAGATGTCCTAGAAGTTTGACCAGTGATCAAGGTATTCATTTTATCAGTAGTACAATCACAACTTTGACAATAGAATTTCTTATACAACACCAAAAGAGCAATCCCTACCATCCACAAGCTAATGGTATAGTCGAGGCATTCAATAAAATTATGGAAAGAGGACTAACAAAAGTATGTTGCGTAAACAGGGAAGACTGGGATGATAGAGTTCCAACAATCTTGTGAGCTTACATGAATACCACGAAGAAGCTACATAGGTATACCCCATTTCACTTTATTTATGGGAAATAAGTTGTTGTACCTGTAAAATTTATTACCCCTGGTCTCTATATAGACCAGGGATACACACATGACCAATGATGAATCAGTTGCGCAGAGGATTTCATACTTGCAAGAACTTGAAGAACCAATATTTCTAGCGTATTTTCATCAGATAGTGGAGAAAGCTAGACATAAATCTTGGCATGACAGGCATATTAAATCCAAAATATTCACACAAGGGGATAAGATACTACTCTACGACAACTGATATAAGAAACATCCAGGCAATTTGTGCATGCATTGGTTGGGTCCATTCATAGTTGTGGAAATCTGACACTCTGGTGAAATCAAGATAGCACAACTGGATGGTATACTTCGGACAGGATGGGTGAATGGAGCTCGCCTAAAACCCTACATTTCTCATGCTTGAGCCAAAGCACGGTTTCTTCAGTCCAAAGGAGCATGTACAATAGTTAGATTTTAATTTCCCATAATTTCTTTAATTTAGTTAATAACATCATATTGTGCCACGACATATAATTTGTTTTTCAGTCTATGCGTTGCTTTTGCGCAGAATTGCTTACTCATATGCACAGGATGGGAAGAGCCACCATTACATTAAATGAAGTCATTAAATATGATGGGAACCCCCATTGTGATCAGAGGGCGGGAGAATCTGAACTTGATCACAGCCCATGTGCCACATGCATCATGTCCAGTCATACCCTTTATGGTAGCCACCATATCCAGCCAAAAATTTCCGTTAAGACATAAAGGCATGATACGTGAAGATTCCATCAATATCCCCACCATGCTTCTCAACCGTTAAAAATTTAAGCCCCTCATCTTGACCATGTCCCTGTCATTCTGTTCATTAAAATCCAAGATTACTAGATAGATCTTACCCCATTATCCGTCCTATCAGACACCTAAGCCTAAGATTGCATTTATGGCCTAATGATGAGTGTATTTATGTGCACCTATAGAGATTTATAGTTATCCATTTATAAGTCCATGTGAACCAACAAAGCGAGAATCATCAATTGTTGTTATCTACCCTCTAATTTTGAATTTTCTACAATCACGTATACCTTGAGAGATTTTTTTCCCCCTGTCACAAAGTCGACCCCAACTCACCCGTCGTATCACAATTTTGGAGCTAGCATGTTGAGAGAAACAAGAGGCCGGAGTTCAACTCCCAAAGAACCAATCCTAGATGAGCCGTATGATCCTAGGATCGAGATCTTCGGGGATGTCAAGGGGAATACAGAGCAAGTGAAACTTCTGGACCTTGATCCGATGGACCAAGTATTGTTTCCATAGATGAACATTACTATGTTCCAGGACTTGGTCCCGAATACACTGGGAGAAATGCAGTTTGTCTCAAAGACAGAGTTCATCAACCTGTTTAACTCCAAAATTATGCACCTCGGGGATCTACCAGTCTTTGGGACCATTGGCGAGGTTGGGTCATGCATAGAGTTTCTAATCAG
This sequence comes from Picea mariana, assembly GCA_032191745.1. NCBI lineage: Eukaryota > Viridiplantae > Streptophyta > Pinopsida > Pinales > Pinaceae > Picea > Picea mariana. The sequence goes on along the minus strand of JASDQU010737139.1, from coordinate 44,418 downwards.
TCGAGTGCATGACAGAAGCTTATGGCTTGACCAAAGATGTCTGATTCATGCAGACGACATCCACCACCTCACTAGATTATCTCTCGAGGTTGAGGATGTATCCAAAGGATTTCAAGGCCTAAGAAAGCACGAGAAGAAGAAATGTGAACTTATCATGTACGATAAGTTCCACACACAGAGAGGTGGGTGAACAACAAATATTGAATCAATCATTCCAGAAACAGTCCAGACAAATTGTTATGTAATTGCGATCAAGGTCATGCATTCCTACTACAAGAGCGAATGCACCTTATATTCTCTTTTAGTAGACAACTTCTGTGCAAACGAAGTTGTATTCAACTAGTGCAACTACCGACTGAAGGAAATCCTATTCGCTTATGAGGACGCTGAGTAGAAAGGAAAAAATTTGACATATGGATACCTACTAGTAGTGTTTGAAATGTGGAAATGGAAGCCACCCATGGGAAGACAGTTGGCACCAACAGACAAAGGTCGCCTTGCAAAAATGTTTGAACCATGGCATGAAAGGCCCAATCAGGAGAACATGGAGTTCAACAATGCCTCCTTTGCAAAATGATATGCCTAGTTAATCGATGCAAATCAGCGGTGGGGCATACCATAGTAGTTGTTGAACCTCAATACCTAGAACATAGACTTTGGCCTGAATTTCCACAATACCCTTGTCTGGCTGAGGCATGCGAAGCCCAAAGATTTCCACTCCAGGTTTCTCCCCTTCTACCTTGATGAGGAAGCATTTGATAAAGAATTCATGTCATGGATTGGCGTTAAGCGTAATCCATGCAAGTCTGGCATGCACTACCTCTTATGTGCAGAGCTCCTGAAGAAAAAGGGGTAGGAAGAAGGAGTAAGGCCAAGCTCTACCCCAACATAAAAGAAGTAGAAGGTCCAAATTCCAACGAACTCAAAAGAATAATAGGATGTGGAACCTTTGGAGTGCAAGAAGAGGACATTGCTTATGTTTCTATAGCTCCCATACCAAGTCATGCTATCAGGAAAAGATGTCAATGCCATCCTAGCCGTTGCTTTCATAGGGGACCCCTCAATTAAGAAACCATGAACAAGTATTTCTCCTGTGAAGATCCTGAATCCACAACCTATATACTTGGTTGTACCTCTTACTAGAGCAGTCGCTCGAGCTACCTAGACTATGATTAACATCATAGATGATCCCAAGATAGACAACACCACCTCCACAACCATCATAATTGAGAAACCTCCATCACCACCTTAACCTCCATTCCCACCACAATACACAACCATTTCATCGTAACCCACTTCACCCGAGCCTATGCAGCTAGATCTCCCTGAACCACATGAGAACATACCAGAACATATCAATGCCCTGAGCCAATCAATTGATCTATTGGTACCTATTACGGGCACTCTGCCTTCAACAGAGTCAGAAACAAAAAATTCCACTCGAGAGTTAGAAACAAGAGATTCCACCACTCACTCCCATACCAGAAGTCCCAAGTACCCAGAGTCCTCTCTCAACAATCAATGTTGAGACTCCCATCAGTAGAAGCGGAACTCCAGAAGTTTTGCTACAAGCAAGGGAAGGAGCATAGGTGGTTTAGAAAGAACCTCAAACCACATCAGGGCATGGCACAACATCTTTGAAAGAACAACTGGAGCTAGTATTCCATAACCCACAGCTATGCGTGGAACTTCTACAACTTAGTCTAGCAAAGACAAAAGTTTTCCCTATACTTCCAACGGCTATGAAGGCTAGAATTTCACATCAACTATAAGGTCCATCCCCATGAGAAGAAGAGGTTGAGACACCATCCCAACATTCGATGTCCAGTGGAATACCACTACAAGTCCAGGTACCTTTGGATGTCTCTCCTTCATAGGGAGAACTCGCTCAGTTTCCAACAACGCAACTGGTAGGCATGATCAAAACTGCGACTGAGCAAATGGAGAAGAGGATCCAACAGGTCGAACAAGAAGAGGAATTATGGAAACAAGAAGGACTCATTTCACAAGCACAATTAATGCAGGAGGAATACTCAAAGGCTCAGGTAGAGCAGAAGATAGAAAAATTAAAGGAAAAACTCACAGACGCCTGGATAATGGTTAGAAAGACAACGCCTTAGCTATCAAAATCCAGCACAACAAGCGAGCTTGAGGAGTAGATCGAATTAATTCATGTAGCCTGGTCAGAACTGGTAGAAAGAGAATAAAGTATTGAAGCACAGTTGCGAGACAATAAGAGAGAATCCTAACTGCAACCCAGGAAGCTACAAGAGCAAATGGAAAAATTGTTTTGGAAGGAAACAACACAAGGGAAACCTTGCATAAAAGGACTGCAGAATCGACAAAAATCTTTAGATAAATTAGTGATTGGATGGGAATCATTTCAATGACCAATTAAACATTGGAGGACTTGCACGTGAAGATCAAATTTCTCAACAAAGACGAAACCAACACCCTGGATCCGTTGGAACAACAAGAGAAATTTGACAAAATCCAGCAGGCGAACAATGACCTCAATGCACTATATGAAGCTCAAATTGTGGCCAATAAGGAACTACAAGAATTTCGACCTATAGTTCAAACAACATATCTACATATGCATCAAGTGAATGTCATAGCTGACTTGAAATGGAAGTCTTTAGTTGCGTCCAAGCCAAAAGGATGCATCACAGACGTCGCTCAACATTTTGTTGTTGAATCTTCACTACTTGCGAGAAAGGGGAAGGAAAAAGTGGACAACTTTCAAGAAGTCAGGAAGAGAACCCTAGAACTCATACTTGAGTTGGGCCATTCATTTGAAGAAGATAAAGCATAAACAATCCAAGATGGAAATGAAAGCAATTTGGAACTAGAAGAGAGAACAATGAACCAATCTAGAGACCATGGAAGAGCTGAAGACTTGATTCAAGACGAGTCTAGGATTGTGTTCGGAGCCTTTTGGGACCTTTTTTTTTATGGATAGAAGTTGTGCACATCATATTGCATCTTCATTTTGGAGAACATAAGTTGCACAAGTTGCTGAGAAATTGGAAAACAAACTAAAGAAAGAAACAGAAAGCAGTTGGGAGGATAACACAACATCAGTTTTGAGGAAAGAGGTTGCAACAAGATCAATAAGAAGAGATAACTCTTGGGTTCTCAACCAAGAAACATAAATACCAGGTTATATATATGAGACGGATAGGATTATAAAAGGTTGATGTTATCGTTTTTGTTGTTTTTTGTGACAAGAGTCACTGTTGTAATGGTCTATAGTGTTAGCATAGATAAGTTTTATAGATCTCAATAAGAACCAGATGATCAATGTATCAAAGTTCTATATCAATCTAGATGTAAAGGAGCAAGAGAATATAACATTGTCTCATATATGATGAGGAGCATTCTCTGACTACTTGTGTATGAGAATCAATTTGTGAGAAGAACCTGATATTTTAATATAATTGGAGGCCCAAATTTTGGATATATCTTGTTTATTTAGTCTTATGAATATATTGAATGTTGCTTTGTACTATATTTTATGTCTGATATACTTCACTTGTTCCTTACGAATGACAATGCAACTTTGCTCTCTTTATTCTTAGTTAGGTGTTGTCAAGAACTATTACAGTGTTAATCTATCTTTCTCAAGACTAATATGAATCTTGACAACTCAAAGGTCTATCCAATTATTCTGCTTTCCCTTCTCTATCTTTCTTGTCTCAATTGCGCTTTGGGTGAGACTTCTTCCCTTTTGGGAAGATGAAAATCACAACACTCTAGACTAATTCAGTACCTTTTGTTGGTAACTTAATAAGGACCTTGGTTTGGTCACTTTTATGCCAACACCACTTGGAGAAATTTATTAATGAAAAAAAAATATTTTAGATAAATTTAGAAGAGAGTTTCTCATAATAGATCATCGGAAAATTACCCTCCATCCTCTTTAAATAGAGATCATGGACCAATAATGTGTTAATCCATGGGTCAATGTAGTCATTAAGATTAAGGAGAATATGAGTCGTTGAATCACTCTACGTCGGGAACATATTGTGATCGTTAGATTACCTAACTAAAAATGAATACTAATGCATACTAAAGAAACACAATTTTACGTAATGACACATTATACTAAGTTGATCTTAACTAATTCCCGAGTGTCTAAATATCCTAACAACCAAATATCCTAAATGTATTCTCCCAAAATTTGTCCCAAGTAAATCAATCTCACTAGAAGATCATATTAAAAACTTTTATTTGTCTATTATATTACTAAATTTGAAACATGAGAATGTGGTATACAAACTATTTCCTTATAATTTTGAAAATTAAGCTTCCACATGGTATTTCAATATGTTAGTAGGGTCCATTACTAATTTAAATGATTAAAAAAAAAAAAAACATTGGTAAGTTTGGTGAAGACTCCACCCTAGTTTCACCTTTGAAAGAACTAACAACAATTAAGATGATATGAAAGAATGAATAAAATAATTTAACGAAAGTTTCAACACCATTCTAAATAAATGCTTAGATAATTTAGCTCCACTTGAAGAAGTAGTAGTTTATAATTCTGGGATTCAGGCACCTATTGCCATGTTTGTTAAGAGAACTAGTAAGATTACTTTAGCTAGTTCTTTTTAAAGAATCCAACAATGTTGAAAAAGAGATATTGAGTTTAGCTGGAAATCTAGGAAATGGGGAAACTAAACCTACTCCTAAGAAATTATTTTCTATGACCAAACAACCCTCTAAAACAAATAATGAGCTTCAAAACAAAGACCCTACAGACATAGAGGGTGTTTTACAATTGGTTAGGAAATAATTGAACGAGATTGTGGATTTGAAAAATAACTCTAGAGAAGGTACTTTTAAACCTTTCTAGAAGAAAGCTATTACTTCTCCAAACCCACCCAAACCTACAAATTTGAACTTGAACATAGAGGATGTAGGGATGGAAAATTGTTTCCTTATCATTATTCTAATCATTATGGAAAAAAAATCTCCAAAATGGCTGCATTCAATGACTTCAGTGGAAAATCAATTTCTGGATCAACAAAAACGAGTTGAACTACCTATTCAAGAAGTTGAGAATGAAAAAATTGTGAAAGATGAGGAGGAAACTAGGGAGGAAACAATGTTCTTATGGGACATGTCAGTTGGTATTTAAGACAATGAGGAGAAAATGGTGGAATACATCCAGGCTACCCAAATAGTACACAAAGGTTGCAACCTAAGAAGTAAGGGACATATTCAAATAGTACACAAAGGTTACAGCCTAAGAAGTAAGGGGCATATTCACTCAGATAATTTTACATCACAACCTTCCATAAATCCTAAGAAAATTGTAGTTCCTCCATAACCTAAGAAAACAATAGTAACAAGCATACCTTTGATGAGCATGGATTACAATGTTATTTTGTATGTGAAGAAAACAAAAGAAGTCTTTCAATTTTTTGGCATCTCCAATAATCATTAACAAACAAACCTCATTATGAAAAGTTTCAAGACATATCCAGATATATATCACAAGACAGTAGCAAATTTTCAAGAAAAAAAAAAAACCTAATATGGTAAAATCAAATTCTAAGATAAAACAAAAATGTGTTATGAATGATGCTATAAAATTGGTAATCAATCCAAGTCTCAAACTCCATTTTTTTTTCGACCTTTGAGATTCTTAACCACAATGTGCATAATTTTTTGGTTGATATGGAAGCATCGTCAAATGTAATTCCTTTCTCAGTATGCAGTAAGATAAATGTTACTCCAACCAAGCATAACATAATTTTTGTTTACATTCCTAAATCTAATGCTCTTTTGCTTAGTAGGGGTTGGTCTTAGAAGTTGAAACAATATTTTTCCACATATTGGTCTCATCTATGGTTAACATGGAATGGAAAAAAAAACAAATTCATGTTGATTGAGAAGATCACATGAAGCATATAATCACATAATTGGAAGGAGCTAATGAACCAATACAATTTACACATTCAATTCTGGAAAATTGTTTTCTTGAAATAGAAATGGGAAATTTCATAATTGAGGAATCACCCTTGGAATTTGAAAAATAATCATTGCATTGGGATTGATGATAATTGTAATTGTAATATAGTATATTAATATCTCAACTAACTTGAATGTAAATATTGACATTTGGAATTTTTTTTTGATGGTTCTAAGTCATAGAAAGGTGCACAAGATGGTTGTATTTTAATTAATTTTCAATAGAAAAAGTTCCACCTTATCTCTAGTAGGATTGAGTTTGAATGCACCAATAATACTATAGAATAAGAGGAATTTATTCAAGGCCTGAGAAAAGTGATAATTTAAGGATGAAATCCTCAAAAGTTTTGTTGATTCATGGATAATCATGAGGTGGGTAAAAACTTCCATTCACTACTTATCACCTCATTTTAAAAGTTACCATATAGAGGTATGAAACTTAATTTATGAATTTTTTGCTTTTAACATTACTTCAGTTTTGTGATCTAAGAATATAGATACTGATATGTTGGCTAATTGTTATGATCCAAAGCCTTAAAAAATGACAAAAAGTCAATGAATACAGTCCACTTCAAGGAAAAAACCTCTGTTTACAATATATCCAATTCATAATACAATATGAGATGAGATAAGAAGGTCCTCTAGTTATACTTGGTATATATATATATATATATATATATATATATATATATATATATATATATATATATATATATGAGACAAAGGGTACAATTATAATGAAAGGGTACAACTAAGGGTTTTATCCGACCTACTAATATAACACTAGAAATATAATAATTCAATATCTAGAGGATTAATAAGGGGTTTTATACATAACATGGGGATTTATCTAGGGATTAACATGCCCCTCCCCTTCAAACAAGTGTTGTCCTCAAAAAATGAATAATTGCAGGTGTTTCTGTATGAATAACTCATCTTCCCATGTTGCCTCTTCCACTAGTAGGTTCTTCCATCTCATGAGGTTCTCATTAATTGCTCGATTTCACAACTACTTAATCTTTGTTTCAAGGATTCTTTATGGTTCTAGTATGATTTTCTCTTCTTCATTAATCTCTGGAAAAATAGTTTGGATTGGGATATTGTCACCAATTACCTTATTTAAGAAAGAAACATGAAAGATTGGATGTACACATGAATATGGAGGCAACTCCAATTTGTAAGCCATACTTCCAATCCTTTGAAATACCTTTGGGTGTTAATTTATTGTCTTTATTTTGTCGCTTGAGGGAAATCTATTTATATGGTTGTAGCCTAAAAAATACCCAATTCCCCACTTAAAATTCCCTTTCACTGTGATTTTGATCTGCTTGTTGTTTCATCCTATTTTGTGCCATAACCAAGTTGTCCTTCAACAATTTGAGAACCTCTTGTTGGTGTTGTATGTGGTCCTTCATTGCCTAAACCTTTGCAGTCCCTTTCAAGGGATATGTGATGGATGGAGGATGATATCAATAAAGTGCCAAAAGTGGGGGCATTTTTTATGAAGTATGGAAGGATGTGTTGTACCACCATTCTGCTAAGGGAAACCACTTGACCATTGTGTTTGTTTATCAGATGCAAAGCAACGAAGATATCCTTCTAGAAATTTATTCACAATCCTAGTTTTCCCATCGGATTAAGGATGGTAATATGAGCTATGAGCCAATTGAGTACCCAAACAATAAAATAATTTAGTCCAAAATTTTCCATTGAAAATTGGATCTCTAACACTTACGATAATCTTGGGCACTCCATCTAGCTTTTGAATTGTTTCCATGAAAATTGTGGCTACTGTACTTGCTTTAAAAGAACGAGAGAGAGAGAGAGAGAGAGAGAGAGAGAGAGAGAGAGAGATAAAAATGAGCGTACTTAGTCATTCAATCCAATATTACCATGATCACAATATTTCCTTCAGATTTGAGTAAACCTATAATAAAATCCATTGAAACTTCTTCCTAGAGTTGACTTGGTATAGCTAATGGTTGTAGGAGACCTGGAGTCTTGATTGTCTCTCCCTTATTTTGTTGGCATACCACACATTCAAACACAAACTTTTGAACATAATTTTTAAGACCATCCTAGAAAAAATCCTTCTTGATCTCATGGTAAGTTTTCAATAACCTTGAATGTCGTCCTATAGTAGAAGTGTGCAATTCCAACACAAATTTATCAAATGCATTGGGGTCCTCTTGTAGTTGTTTAATGATATTACATACCTCTTGATCTTGCTTCCATTCTATCCTTGTTTATTCCACCCAATTAGATTGTGGAATAGAAATAACACATAGTGAACCCTCTATTTCTTCTTCTTTCCTTGAAAGTGCATCTTCCACAATATTATGTTTTCCTTTCTTTTAGATAATTTAAAAGTCATAACCTAGCATCTTTGTAACCCATTTTTTTTGTTCTTTTGAAGATAATTGTTTCTCCGAGAAGTAATTCAAAATATCATTATATGTTTTTACTTTGAAGTGTCTTCCTATTAGGTAAGGGTGCCATTTCTTAGCTGCATGTAGTATGGCCAACATTTCTTTTTCATAAATTGGTTTCAGTAAGTTGTTTCCTTTAACTTGGATGCTTTAAAGGAAAAGGGCCTTCCTTCTTGCATTAAAACTACACCAATTCCTTGGCCCAAGGTGTCACACTCCACAATAAATATTTTTGTGGAATCAAGTGTGGCTAGGATAGGAGTTTTACACATAGTCACCTTAAGTTCTTCAAAATATTTGGTTGTTTCTTAAGTCCAACAAAATGCTTCCTTATTTAACAATGTTGTTAGAGGTGCTTCTATTTGTCCACAATTCTTGAAAAACATGTGGTAATAGCACGTCAAGCATAATAATCCTCTAATTTTCTTCAAGGTTTTGGTAACTGACCATTCCCTCATAGATTTAATTTTGTTAGGGTCCACTTTTACACCTTCATGAGATACAATATGACCCAATTATTCCACTTCTTGAACCCTAAAGGCACACTTGGAAATATTTTCATAAATTTGTTTCTCTTCCTAAAGTTGTAATACTACGTCAACATGTTGTAAATGGTCTTCCCACGACCTACTGTAGATTAGTATGTCATCAAAAAATACTAACACAAATTTTCTAAGGAAGGGTTTGAAAATAGAATTCATCAAGATTTGAAATGTTGAAGGTGCATTAGTAAGTCCAAATGGCATAACCAAAAACTCATAATGAACTTCATGTGTTCTAAAGGTTGTTTTGGGAATGTCTTCCTACCTCATTCTGATTTGATGATATCCCGAACGAAGATCCAACTTAGTAAAGAATTTTTCTTCATGAAAATCATCTAATAATTCATCAATGACAGGAATATGAATCTAAACTTTGATGGGAATTTTGTTGAGTTGTCTATAAACTAGACACATACGCCATGAACCATCCTTATTTATAACCATCACTACTGGTGAAGATAAAGAACTTTGGCTAGGTTTAATGATGCTAGTTGTTGACATCGAGGGACTAAAGAGTCCCCAACACCAATATTTAGACCTCCCGTGGGGCTAAGTGGGAAGAGATGGGGATGTCACCCTGGATTTAGAGCCCCGGCAAGAAAACACATTAGACTCTAAGCTAAATCTCCTCCGACCTAAAGTCCAAGCATCAATCCATTTGCCTTGTGTTTGTCCTTTAAACAATATCTTAAAAGAATTTAAACAACTAAAGAAAATGCACACAAGGAAGATTAAAATTGATAAAAAAATTTAATGTATTTATTTTGGTAAGAAAGTAAGTAAAGAAAAAATAATGAAAGTTAAAGAGAGTTAGTGCTAAAGGGGTTACTTAAAAGAAGAGTTCATTAAGCAAGATAATAATTTAATGACTACCAAAATAAATTATGGGAACTCTGTCGTGATGATTTGATATTTTTAAATTTTTCTTTAAGTTAAAATGTAATGATTAAAAACTATAAAATAAAATAAAATAAACAAAGTTTGTACCTATCAATACTAACTAATAAAAATGAAAGGAACTTATATACACAATTTTACAAAAAGTAAATAATCCATTAGTTTGTCTTACTTTATTTTCTTCTTAAAATTTTAAGTGTTGAATTAAGAAAAAATGGAGAAAGTTGAGATTTTAAAAGAAAACAAATAAAGGAAGAGTTTTAGAGCATGAAGGGCTTTGATATTTATTTTAAATTGTTTCCATACAATTCTTGGAGTTTCGAAATATACAAATCTCTGCATAGACTTGGGCCAGGTATTTATCCTTTAGTCATTCTAGAACAAGGTTACAATAGAAATACCAAGAGAGAAAGAAAGAAGAAAGATGAACCAAAATGGAATGGAGTGATGGTGGTGATAACACAAGGTGAGGACCTGCATATAAGAAACTGATTAGCGCTGAAATAAAATCAGGCTTAAATACAAAAAATTGATAGGAAAACAATTCACCTTATGAGAACCAGCAAAGCTCATCCTCGCCTCATACATTTGCTACTTCACAAGGCTCCCTACTACAAAAAATCTCGTTAATTCCTGTTGAAAGTAGAGGATGAATGATGAATTAAAAAGGAAAACCTCACTGCACCCCAAGCATACCTCTCAAAGTTTTATTGCCAAAGTTTTTTCTCCTAGTGAGTTTTACACTGCTTGTTTTATAGTGGTTGATGAGTGGTTTAAGTAGTTATGGACATTTCAAAATGAGCGAACTGAAGTACCCATTTTATATTTTTTTCAAAATAAAAATTATTTTAAGAACTTGATTGAGAAATATCGGTATCTGTCTTTAAGATATAAAGAAATTTTGGTCATTACTAATGAGCTGGAGGACATATGGCATTTTCAATTCAATCCATATATCCCTGATATTGGTAGAAATCTGGTCGTTGTTCTATATATACTTCTTAAGATAGACTCAATTCTACCATGTGTGCATAAAAGATATTAAGAGAAGTTGTAGTTGAGAAGATCCACACACAGAGAGGTGGGTGAACAATGAATATTGACTCAATCATTCCAGAAACAATCTAGACAAACTGCTATGTAATTGCGAGCAAGGTCATGCGTTATGTTGGCACAGGGGCAGACCCAAGGTTCAACGCTTAACAACGCACCAACAAAACCCTGACTACTGGCCCTTTCGGCAACACCTGCAAAGAAGGTGAAGTCTCAACCGAGGTAGAAGCAAGGGGGGGTTATAGGACGCAGGTGTCTGTAACCAGGTTGGGACACGAATCTGTGAGAACAACACTTTGCAGAATATTCTATTAACACTTAAGAAGTGACATGATTATTTTATTAACCTTATTGACATTGTAGATCATAATCAAAGATAGACCTGGCATAGTAACAATAAGTGATTATGCACCCTGAACACTTGGTACTTAGCACTGTGAATTAGATCTAACATTCATTTACTATTTAACCTAAGTAAATTTCTTAAGAAACAAAATATCTATCTATCATAATAGAAATAACACAGGACAAAGAAACCCATGAGACACCAGATATATGTGGTTCACCCCAGGGTGGGGCTATGTCCACAAACCGCTTTGCCTCTTTATTATTTTCCAAGATCTTACAATTAATCTCTTTTGTGTACTAAGCCACAGAGTCGAACTCCACACCAGACAGGAGATCTGCACACTAAGAACTAGATCCTCCTTCTGAAACTAGGTCAAATTCACAGAGCCAATATCTGTTCTCATGGCACGTAGCACCTTCTACAAAATCACAGTCGAGCACAAATCCTCAACCACTCACATTGTCTTGCAAAAAGAACTTATGTTTCACATAGAACTACATTCACTTCGCTTCACTTTTTCTATAATACGCTCTCCTTTATTTATACTTTACAAACCCTTACAATAAGGCCTAGACATGGGAAAATCCCATGGGTCGACATCCCATAAACCCATTACAAAAACCTAGAGGACCCCTTACTGGGTCCACATAACCCTCAAAGTAGATGGTATCCATGATATCAGCTCTGCCTAGGTGCTCCTACTTCGATCAATGCATTGAAGTCCAAAGTTGGGCCAAAACTGACCAAAGTTTCCCCAAACTTGGTCGAGGGCCAACATGTTCCTACTACAAGGGTGAATTCATCTTAGACGCTCTTTAAGTAGCCGACTTCTGTGCAAACGGAGTTGTATTCAACTAGTGGAACTACCTACTGAAGGAACTCATGTTCATTTGTGAGGACTCTCAAGAGAAAGGAAAAAATTTCACATATGGATACCTACTAGTAGCGTTTGCAATGTGGAAATGGAAGCCACCCATGGGAAGACAGTTGGCACCAGTGGAAAAAGGTCTCCTTGCAAAAAATTTTGAGCCATGGCATGCAAGGCCCGATCAGGAGAACATGGAGTTCAACAACACCGCCTTTGGAAAATGGTATGCCTAGTTAATCGACGCAACTCAATGGTGGAGGATACCACATGAGTTGACGACCCTCAATACCTGGAACATAGCCTTTGTCTTGAATTTCCACAATACCCTTGTTTTTTCAAGGCATGCAAAGCCCAAAGACTTCCACTCCAGGTTGCTCCCCTGCTACCTTGATGAGGAAGCATTTGATAAAGAAGTCATGTCGTGGATTGGCATCAAGTGCAATCCATGCAATTCTGGCATGCACTACCTCTTGCCTGCATATCTCTTGAAGAAAAAGGGGTAGGAAGAAGGAGTAGGGCCAAGATCTACCCCAACATAAAAGAAGTAGAAGGTCCAAATTACAACGAATTCAAAAGAATAAGAGGATGTGGAACCTTTGGAGTGCAAGAAGAGGACATTGCCTATGTTTCTGTAGCTCCCATACCAAGTTGTGCTATCAGGAAAAGATGTCAATGGAATCCTATTCATTTCTTTCATAGGGAACCCCTCAATTAAGAAACCATGAACAAGTATTTCTCCTGTGAAGATCCTGAATCCACATCCTATATACTTGGTTGTACCTCTTACTAGAGCAGTCGCTCGAGCTGTCTAGACTGTGATTAACATCATAGATGATTCTGAGCTAGACAAAACCACCTCCACAACCATCATCACTGAGAAACCTCCATCGCCACCACAAACTCCATTCCCACCACAAGACACAACCATTTCATCCCAACCCACTTCACCTGAGCCCATGCAGCTAGATCTCCCCGAACCACCTGAGAACATAACAAAACATATTGATGCCCCAAGCCAGTCAGTTGATCTATTGGCACTTATTCCTGGCACTCTACCTTCAACGGAGAGTCAGAAACAAAAAATTCTACCCGGGAGTCAGAAACAAGAGATTACACCACTTGCTCCCATACCCCAAGTCCCAGGTACCCAAAGTCCTCTCTCAACAGTCAATGTTGAGACTCCCATCAATAGAAGCATAACTCTAGAAGTTTTTCTACAAACGAGGGTATGACCATAGATGGTTTAGAAAGAACCTCAAACCACATCGAGGCATAACACAACATCTTTGAAAGAACAATTGGAGCCAACATTCCAGAACCCATAGCTATGCGTGAAACTGCTGCAACTTTGTATGGACAAGACAAAAGTTTTCCCTCTACTTAGAACGAATCTGAAGGCTATAATTTCACATCAACTACAAGGTCCATCCCCAGAAGAAGAAGAGGTCGTGACACCATCCCAACATTTGATGGCCAATGGAATACCACTACAAGTTCGAGTAACCCTGAATGTCCTTCCTTCATCGGGAAAACTCGCTCAGTTACCAACAGTGTAGCTGGTAGGCATAATTAGAACCACAACTGAGAAAATGGAGCAGAGGATCCAGCAGGTTGAACGAGAAGCAGAATTTTGGAAACAAGAAGGACTCCTTGCACAAGCACAACGAACATAGGAGGAATACTCAAAGGTTCAGGCAGAGCAAAAGATATAAAAAGTAAAGGAAAACTCGCAAACGCCTGGACAATGGTTAGAAAGACAACGCCTCAGCTATCAGAATCCAACACAACAAGCGAGCTTGAGGAGTAGATCGAATTAATTTAGGTAGCCTGTTCGGAATTGGTAGAAAGAGAGGAAAGTATCAAAGCACAATTGCGAGACAATAAGAGAGAATCTAAACTACAACTCAAGAAGCTACAAGAGAAAATGGAAAAAAAAAATTGGAAGGAAATAACGCAAGGGAAACCTTGCATAAAAGGATTGTAGAATGCACACAAATATTTAGAGAAATTAGTGATTGGATGGGAATCATTTCAAGGCACAACTAAACATTAGAGGACTTTCACGTGAAGATCCAATCGCTCAATGAAGAAACAACCAACACCCTGGATCCACTGGAACAACAAGAGAAATTTGACAAAATCCAGCAGGCGAACAATGACCTCAATGCACTATATGAAGCTCAAACTATGGCCAAGAATGGAACTATTTAGTTGCATCCAAGACAAAAGGATGCATCACAAATGCCACTCAGCAGTTTGTTATTGAAGCTTCACTACTTGCCAGAAAGTGGCAGGAAAAAGTGGACAACTTTCAAGAAGTCAGGAAGAGAGCCCTAGAACTCGTACTTTATTTGGGCCCTTTGTTTGAAGAACATAAAGCATAAATAGTCCAAGATGGAAATGAAATAAATTCAAAACCAAAAGGAAAGAGAGAACAATGAACCAACCTAGAGATCATGGTAGAGTTGAAGACTTGACTTGGGACAATTCAAGGATTGTGGTTGGATCCTTTTGGGCCCTTCATTTTGATGGATAGAATTTGTGCACGTCATATTGCAACTTCATTTTATAGAACAAAAGTTGTGCAAGTTGCTGAGGAGTTGGACAACAGACTAAAGAAATAAATAGAAAGAGTTTGGGAGGATAGCACAACATCAGTTTTGAGGAAATAGGTTGCAACAAGATCAAGAAGAAGAGAGAACTCCTACGTTCTCAACCAAAAAACCTAAATATCAGGTTATATATATGAGTCTAATAGGATTATAAAAGTTTGATGTTATCGTTGTTGTTGTTGTTGTGGCGAGAGTCACTGTTGTAATGGTCTATATTGTTAGCATAGCTAAGCTTCAAAGATTTGGGTAAGAACCAGATGATCAATGTATCAAAGTTGTATATCAATCTAGATGTAAAGGAGCAAGAGACTGTAACATTGTCTCATATCTGATGAGGAGCATCTTCTAACTACTTCTGTATGAAAATCAAGATGTGATAAGAACCTGATATTTTAATATAATTGGAGGCCCAAATTTTGGATATATCTTGTGTATTTAGTCTTCTGAATATATTGAATGTTGCTATGTACTATATTTTATGTCTGATATACTTCAATTGTTCCTTATGAATGGTGATACAACTTTTCTCTCTTTATTCTTAGTTAGGTGATGTCCATAACTGTTACAGGGTTAATTTATCTTCCACAATACTAATATGAATCTTGATAACTCAGAGGTATGTCTAAGTATTCTTCTTACCCTTCCCTATCTTTCTTGTCTTGGTTGCACTTCAGGTGAGACTTCTTCCCTTTCGGTAAGATGAAAATTCCATCACTCTAGACTACTTTGGTACATTTTGTTGGTAACTTAAGAAGGACCCTAGTTTGATCACTTTTATGCCAACACCACTTGGAGAAATTTATTAATGAAAAAGAAAATATTACAGAGAAATTTAGAAGAGAGTTTCTCACAATAGATCATCGAAAAAATACCCTCCATCCTCTTTAAATAGAGATCATGGACCAATAATGTGTTAAGCCATGGGTCAATGTAGTCATTAATATTGAGGAGAATATGATTCATCAAATCACTCTACGTCGGGAACATATTGTGACCGTCAGATTACCTAACAACAAATGAATACTAATGCATACTAAAGAAACAAAATTTTATGTAATGACACATTATACTAAGTTGATCTTAACTAATTCCTGAGTGTATAAATATCCTAACACCCAAACATCCTAAATGTATTCTCCAAAAATTTGTCCCAAGTAAATCAAGCTCACTAGAAGATCATATTAAAAACTTTTATTTGTCTTTTATATTACTAAATGTGAAACATGATAATATGGTATACATACTATTTCCTTATAATTTTGAAAATAAAGCTTCCACATGGTATTTCAATATGTTAGTAGGGTCCATTACTAATTGAAATGATTTTGAAAAAAAAAATATTAGTAAGTTTGGTGAAGAATCCACACTAGTTTCACCCTTGAAAGAACTAACAACAATTAAGATGGATATGAAATTATGAATAAAATAATTTAACGAAATTTTCAACACCATTCTAAATAAATGCTTAGACAATTTAGCTCCACTTGAAGAAGTAGTAGTTTATACGTCTTCTTTGCATGCACCTATTGCCATGTTTGTTAATAGAACTAGTAAGATTACTTTAGCTAATTTGTTTTAAAGAATCCAACAATGTTGAAAAAGAGATACTGAGTTTGACTGGAAATCTAGGAAATGGGGAAACTAAACCTACTCCTAAGAAATTATTTTCTATGACCAAACCACCCTCTAAAACAAATAATGAGCTTCAATACAAATACCCCACATACATAGAGGGCATTTTACCTTTGGTTAGGAAATAATTGAACAAGATTGTGGATTTGAAAAATAACTCTAGAGAAGGTACTTTTAAACCTTTCTAAAAGAAAGCTATTACTTCTCCAAAACCACCCAAACCTACAAATTTGAACTTGAACATAGAGGATGTAGGGATGGAAAATTGTTTCCTTATCATTATTCTAATCATTATGGAAAAACAAATCTCCAAAATGGCTGCATTCAATGACTTTAGTGGAAAATCAGTTTCTGGATCAACAAAAACGAGTTGAACTACCTATTCAAGAAGTTGAAAATGAAAAAGTTGTGGAAGATGAGGAGGAAACTAGGGAGGCAACAATGTTCTTATGGGACATATCACTTGGTATTTAAGACAATGAGGAGAAAATGGTGGAATACATCTAGGATACCCAAATAGTACACAAAGGTTGCAACCTAAGAAGTAAGGGGCATATTCAAATAGTACACAAAGGTTACAACCTAAGAAGTAAGGGGCATATTCACTCAGATAATTTTACATCACAACCTGCCATAAATCCTAAGAAAATTGTAGTTCCTCCCTAACCTAAGAAAACAATAGTAACAAGCATACCTTTGATGAGCATGGATTACAATGTGATTTTGTATGTGAAGAAAAAAAAAAGGTCTTTCAATTTTTGACATCTTCAATAGTAATCGACAAAGAGACCTCATTATACAAAATTTCAAGGCATATATAGATATATCTCACAAGACAGTAGAAAATTTTCAAGAAAAACACAAACCTAATATGGTAAAATCAAACTCTAAGATAAAACAAAAAAATTGTTATGAATGATTCTATAAAATTGGTAATCAATCCAAGTCTCAAACTCCATTTTTTTTTACCTTTGAGAATCTTAACCACAATGTGCATAATTGTTTGGTTGATATGGAAGCATCGTCAAATGTAATTCCGTTCTCAGTATGTAGTAATATAAATGTTACTCCAACCAAGCGTAACATAATTTTTGTTTACATTCCTAAATCTAATGCTCTTTTTCTTAGTAGGGATTGGTCTCAGAAGTTGCAACAATATTTTTCCACATATTGGTCTCATCTATGGTAAACATGGAATGGACAAAAAAATCAAATTCGTGTTGATTGAGAAGATAACATGAAGCATATAATCACATAATTGGAAGGAGCTAATGAACCAATACAATTTACACATTCAATTCTGGAAAATTGTTTTCTTGAAATAGAAATGGGAAATTTCATAATTGTGGAATCACCTTTGGAATTTGAAAAATAATAATTACATTGGGATTGATGAAAATTGTAATTGTAATATAGTATATTAATATCTCAACTAACTTCAATGTAAATATTGACATTTGGAATTTTATTTTTGATGGTTCTAAGTCATAGAAAGGTGCACAAGATGGTTGTATTTTAAATAATTCTCAATAGAAAAAGTTCCACCTTATCTCTAGTAGGATTGAGTTTGAATGCACCAATAATACTATAGAATAAGAGGAATTTATTCAAGGCCCGAGAAAAGTGATAATTTCAAGATGAAATCCTCAAACGTTTTGTTGATTCATAGATAATCGTGAGGTGAGTAAAAACTTCCATTCACTACTTATCACCCCATTTTAAAAGTTACCATCTTGAGGTATGGAACTTAATTTATGAATTTTATTCTTTTAACATTACTTCAATTATTTGATCTAAGAATATAGATACTGATATGTTGGCTAATTTTTATGATCCAAAGCCTTAAAAAATGAAAAAAGTCAATGAATAGAGTCCACTTCAAGGCAGAAACATCCTTTTACAATATATCCAATTCAGATTACAATATGAGATGAGATAATAAGGTCCTCTAGTTATCCTTGGTATATATATAGGAGACAAAGGGTACAATTATAATGAAAAGGGTACAACTAATGGTTTTATCCAACCTACTAATATAACACTAGAAATCTAATAATTCAATATATAGGGGATTAATAAGGGGTTTTATACACAACATGGGGATTTATCTAGGGATTAACATGCCCCTCCCCTTCAAACAAGTGTTGTCCTAAAAAATTGAATAATTGCATGTGTTTCTGCATGAATAACTCATCTTCCCATGCTGCATCTTCCACTAGTAGGTTCTTCTATCTCACGAGGTTCTCATTAATTGCTCGATTTCACAACTACTTAATCTGTGTTTCCAGGATTTTTTATGTTTCTAGTATGATTTTCTCTTCTTCATTAATCTATGGAAAAATAGTTTGGATTGGGATCTTGTCACCAATTACCTTCTTTAAGAAAGAAACATGAAAGGTTGGATCTACACATGAAGATGGAGGCAACTCCAATTTTTAAGCCATACTTCCGATCCTTTAAAAGACATTTGGGTGTTAATTTATTGTCCTTCTTTTGTTGCTTGAGGGAGATCTATTTATATGGTTGTAGCCTAAAAAATACCCAATTCCCCACTTCAAATTCCCTTTCACTATGATGTTGATCTGCTTGTTGTTTCATCCTATTTTGTGCCATAACCAAGTTGTCCTTCAACAATTTGAGAACCTCTTGTTGGTGTCGTATGTGGTCCTCCACTGCCTAAAACTTTGCAGTCCCTTTCAAGGGATATGTGATGGATGAAGGATGATATCCATAAAGTGCCAAAAATGGTGACATTTTTTATGAAGTATGGAAGGATGTGTTGTGCCACCATACTGCCAAGGGAAACCACTTGACCATTGTGTAAGCAACGAAGATATCATTCTATACATTTATTCACAATCCCAATTTTCCCATTGGACTGAGGATGGTAAGATGAGCTATGAGCCAATTGAGTACCCAAACAATAAATTAATTTAGTCCAAAAATTTCCAGTGAAAATTGGATCTCTGACACTTACGATAATCTTGGGGACTCCATGTAGTGTTTGAATTCTTTGCATGAAAATTGTGGCTACTGTACTTTCTTTAAAAGGACGTGAGAGAGAGATAAAAAAAAAATGGGCATACTTAGTCATTTGATCCAATGCTACCATGATGACAATATTTTTTTCAGATTTGGGTAAACCTGTAATAAAATCCATTGAAACTTCTTCCTAGCGTTGACTTGGTATAGTTAATGGTTGTAGGATGCCTGGAGTCTTGATTTTCTCTCCCTTATTTTGTTGGCATACCACACATTCAAACACAAACTTTTGAACATAATTTTTAATACCATCCTAGAAAAAATCCTTCTTGATCTCATGGTAAGTTTTCAAGAACCTTGAATGTCATCCTATAGTAGAAGTGTGCAATTACAACAAAAATTTATCGAATGCATTGGGGTCCTCTTGTAGGTGTTGAATGATATTACATACCTATTGATCTTGCTTCCATTCTATCCTTGTTTCTTCCACCCAATCAGATTGTGGAATAGAAATAACACATAATAAACCCTCTATTTCTTCTTATTTCCTTGAAAGTGCATCTTCCACAATATTATGTTTTCCTTTCTTGTAGATAATTTCAAATTCATAACCTAGAATCTTTGTAACCCATTTTTTTTTTCTTTTGAAGATAATTGTTGCTCCAAGAAGTAATTCAAACTATCATTATATATTTTTACTTTGAAGTGTCTTCCTATTAGGTAAGGGCACCATTTCTTAGATGCATGTAGTATGGCCAACATTTATTTTTCATAAATTGGTTTGAGTAAGTTGTTTCCTTTAAATTGGACACTTTAAAAGAAAGGGGCCTTCCTTCTTGCATTAAAACTGCACCAATTCCTCGGCCCAAAGTGTCACACTCCACAATAAATATTTTTGTGGAATCAAGTGTGGCTAGGACATGAGTTTTACACATAGTCTCCTTAAGTACTTCAAAATATTTGGTTGTTTCTTGAGTCCAAGAAAATGCTTCCTTCTTTAACAATGTTGTTAGAGGTGCTTCTATTTGGCCACACTTCTTGAAAAACATGTGGTAATAGAACGTCAATCATAATACTCCTATAAGTTTCTTCAAGGTTTTGGGAATTGACCATTCCCTCATAGATTTAATTTGTTAGGGTCCACTTTTACACCTTCATGAGATACAATATGACCCAATTATTCCACTTCTTGAACCCTAAAGGCATACTTGGAAGTCTTTGCATAAATCTGTTTCTCTTCCTAAAGTTGTAATACTATGTCAACATGTTGTAAATGGTATTCCCATGACCTACTGTAGATTAGTATGTCATCAAAAAATACTAACACAAATTTTCTAAGGGTTTGAAAATAGAATTCATCAAGATTTGAAATGTTGAAGGTGCATTAGTAAGTCCAAATGGTATAACCAAAAACTCATAATGACCTTCATGTGTTCTAAAGGTTGTTTTGGGAATGTCTTCCTGCCTCATTCTGATTTGATGATATCCTGAATGAAGATCCAACTAATTAAATAATTTTGCTTCATGCAAATCATCTAATAATTCATCAATGACAAGAATATGAAACTTATCTTTGATGGGAATTTTGTTGAGTTGTCTATAATCTAGACACATACACCATGAACCATCCTTCTTTATAACCATCACTACTAGTGACGATAAAGAACTTTGGCTAGGTTGATTGATGCTAGTTGTTGATGTCGAGGGACTAAAGAGTCCCCAACACCAATATTTCGACTTCCCATGGGGCTAGGCGAGAAGAGATGGGAATGTCACCCTGGATTTAGAGCTTCGACAAGAAAACACATTAGACTCTAAGCTAAATCTCTTCTAACCTAAAGTCCAAGCATGAATCCAATTTCCTTGTATTTTTCCTTCAAAAAATATTTGATTTTTACGCTCTTGTGTATGAGTTTACAAATTTGAAATAACAAGATTAAATCTTAAAAGAATTTAAACAACTAAAGAAATTGCATACAAGGAAGATTAAAATTGATAAAAAAAATTAATGTATTTATTTTGGTAAGAAAGTAAATAAAGAAAAACTAATGAAAAGTTAAAGATAGTTAGTACTAAAGGGGTTACTTAAAAGAAGAGTTCATTAAGCAAGATAATAATTTAATGACTACCAAAATAAATTATGGGAACTCTATAGTGATGATTTGATATTTTTTTATTTTTCTTTAAGTTAAAATGTAATGATTAAAAACTATAAAATAAAATAAACAAAATAAACAAAAATTGTACCTATCAATACTAACTAATAAAAATGAAAGGAACTTATATACACAATTTTACAAAAAGTAAATAATCCATTAGTTTGTCTTACTTTATTTTTTTCTTAAAAATTTAAGTGTTGAATTAAGAAAAGATGGAGAAAGCTGATATTTTAAAAGAAAACAAATAAAGGAAGAGTTTTAGAGCGTGAAGGGCTTTGATCTTTATTTTAAAATGTTCCCATACAATTCTTGGAGTTTTAGAATCTACAAATCTCTGCTTAGACTTGGGCCAGGTATTTATCCTTTAGCGATTCTAGAACAAGATTACAATAGAAATACCAAGAGAGAAATAAAGAAGAAAGATGTGTCAAAATAAAATGGAGTGATGGTGGTGATAACACAAGGTGAGGACCTACATATCAGAAACTGATTAGCACTAAAATAAAAGTAGGCTTAAATACAACAAACTGATAGGAAAACAATTCACCTTATGAGAACCAGCAAAGCTCATCCTTGCCTTATCCATTCACCGCTTTGCAAGGATCCATGCTGCAAACAATCCCATCAATCCATGTTGAAAGTAAAGGATGAATGATGAATTAAAAAGGAAAACCTCATTGCACCCCAATCATACCTCTCAAAGTTTTCTTGCCAAAGTTTTTTCTCCTAGTTGGTTGTATGTTGCTTGTTTTATAGTTTTTGATGGGTGATTTAACTAGTTATGCACATTTCAAAATGAGCGAACTAAAGTAACCATTTTAGATTTTCTTCCAAATAAAATTATTTTAAGAACTTGATTGAGAAATCTTGTTATCTGTCTTTAAGATATCAATAAATTTTGGTCGTTACTGATGAGCTGGAGGACATCTGGCAGTTGCAATTCAATCCATATATCCCTATTATTGGTATAAATCTGGTCGTTGTTCTATATATATACTTCTTAAGATAGACTCAATTCTACCGTGTGTGTATAAAATCTATTAAGAGATGGCAAATCATTTTGGGGGGTAGGGACTATAAATACATTTTAAGACCACGTAAAATTGACTCTGCAGATGTGCACTCTTTCTTTAAACCATAAAATTTGTTTGTTCCTAACTCAATTGATGTATGCGTAAGACTCACAGATGAAACTTTAACCTGGAGAAGAATCATTTGTTGAAGTTGGAGCGTTGATGCATGGAACGTGTACCCTTCTATGTCTCCTCTTTACATTCAATGCTACACATAATTAACTTGAAGTCAGTAATCGACTGAAAATCACTTCTTCTCATATAGAAGCAAGCCTTGAACACCATCCTCAACCTGAGCAACACTGGTACAAGCCTCCAATCACTATTTCAACCATCCATATGATCACAGTATCTTGTCTGTGTTAGAAGCTTAATAGCCTACTCAGATTTCTAATGCCTTGAAAGAAATAAACAACCATGAAGTATTGATTACATATTATTGCATCTACAAATATATCCATTCAATAGTTTGACTGATAACAATGATGAATTATATATGCACCAATGAGAACAAACGATGAACTAGAATGTCAATGCTCTATCCCACCAATACTATATAAGCTATCGAGATTGGTGTCATTTAGATTTTGCATTGTCCAATATTTTTTGAGTTTGTACCAACAACTGTGCCTATATATTCTTTGGTTTCTCCTTAAACATTTTCCCAAATATTTCATATCCTATGTTCAAGTATATTAGAAAAGAATAGGAGAACCCAGGTTTTGCTTATAATATGCAATTCCCATCTTAAGACCATTTTAAGAAAAAAGATCAATTCCCCAAAACTTCTCTGGGTCATTTCTGCATAATTTGCGATCTATTCATTTGATTGCCTTCATGTCCTCCTTTGAAAGATCAAAATAAAAAAACATAAATGTTCTCCTTCAATCTTTCTACTTTGATGGACTTAGGGATTACAATTAAATCCCTTTGAATTCCCCACCATAGTGCAATTTGTGTTGCAATATTCTTGTATTTCTTGGCTAAATTATGAAGACATGGATCTTCCAAACAAGACACAGAACCAAACCATTATATATTGGTTGCAACACCTCCAAGGGGTGTATGGGCGCTGACTACAATTTTGTTCTTCTGAAAGAACTTCACTAGTGGCTCTCTCTAGAAGTAGGGATGTGTCTCACTCTGATTAACAACATGCTTTATTTTTTAGTAAGTGGGTCTCGAGTGTTACAAGGGAAAAACTCTCTATGGCCAAGGGTAAACCACAACAGATAGGTATGACTACAAAAATCAACTCAATTCCAACATGTTCTATATAAACTAATGTGCAATACGAGGAAGAAGCCTACCTTGATCCAATCGT